>SJXQ01006982.1:620626-652079 GCA_006408695.1 Aepyceros melampus | reverse complement strand
TGGCCCGAGCCCCAGAGAGCAGCCCCAAGGGGCAAGAGGGTGGGAGCAGGGAAGTGAGTCTGTGGCTGCGGGATGTGAAGCAGGGTGAGGGGAGGGCGGCAGCAGGGAAGTGGGAGGTTCCCATCACGAGATGACCTCCCCTTTCTTCTTTCGCCTTCCCGGTTCCTGTGTTGGTTCCAGATGGCTGAGCGCTCACCCCCCTCCTGAGGATGGCTCATTGTATTGAAGAAACTTAGACGAGGGAGGTGGAGGAATTGAATACCATCTCCTAGGCGCTTCTCCTGCTGCCAAGCCCCCCTTGCCCCGCTCCTCCAAATGTGCCAGAGAAAAAGTATCCCCCCATAGCTAGACCCCATGCTGACCAGCCAGCCCATTCTAGGGTCAACTCTAGGGGTTCTCAGCATCTTCCTCAGGCCCCACCATCTGCTCTGGGCCCAGCTTTGAAGATAATGAAATTGACTCATTTCTCCCTCCCAATTTGTTTTTTTTAGGGAAGGGGAGATTTTAGAGATGCGGTATTGCAGCCGGCTAGGAGTTTAGACTGGGGTTTTTCCCTTGGTGTGTGAATGGTTGTGGGAAGGAACCCGGTAAGGCAGAGGTCCAGAAAGGGAAAAAAAGGATGTCGATGGCCAGAGCGGTAATGGACACGGGGAAGGTCTCGGTTCAGCTTCCTCAGTGCCCCAAGGCTCACCTTTCCAAGATATCCACAATGGTACAGGCGAAGAGGAGGAGGCCTTCGGGCATTTGTAAGGCCACTGCAAGACAGAGCAGAGACAGAGAGCATAGGGCTGGGAAAAGGCTGGGATGGGAACACCCCCCTGGCTGGGTCAGACAACCTCTCCACCCCTACTCCAGCTCAGAGCTTGGAGGGGCTCACCCTTCTTGGCCTGGGCCTGTTGGATCCTCCAGATGGTCTTGGGAATCTCAAAGTTATAGTTGGAAGGCAGAACTTGGATGGCCGCCTGCAGCTGGGGATTGTTCAGGATCTCAGCTGGGATCTGATTGGCCAAGCGGCCCCGAGGGGCTCGACCTAGGATAAACGTGAGAGGCCTGAGTTGGTGCCTGGCCTAAATCACAGCCAGACCTGATGGAGCTGTTAATGCCACCCAACTTTAAGGCCCAGATCCCAGAAGCCAAGGGGATTGGCCCAGCCTTCTTCCCCACTGAGTTCATCTTGAAGCTGGAGAGACAACCCATAATTAAGCTAGGAGGAAATCTGTGTAACTAATTTCCATGTTATGAGATTATTGGGAATCAAGGATTTGAATGTGTGACTCACAGCTGGCACCAGGGGACACAACTGAGGGGCAAATGGGAAAAATATCCACACAACTGTTCCTTGATTGAGAACAATCCTGGGGAAAACCCAAGAGCCCAGCCAGCCCAATCAGTCTGGGAAAATGTCCCTCTGCTCCCAGCCCCTGAGAAAGCTTTGAAGTTCTGAGATCCTAGATATGAGATCTATAAACAAACTGTTATAAGTACTAATTTAAAAGACTTCCTTCCTTACTCAAGTCCCACTGACTAGTCTACACTGGTTAATTCTTGCTTCTTCCCTCTCCTCATTCAAAAGGTAAATAAGCACCATACATTTAACTGACTTAAGTTCCCTAGTTCCATCATTCTCCCCCACTTCCCACTCCTGGAAGGCTGGAAAGAATACACTCTAGTCGGGACTGTGGGCAAACAGGTGAGGACAGAAAACTGATCTTGCCCTTTAAGGGCTTGTAGTCTAGAGGGCGAAATGTAGGGACACAAATAATTACAACCCCCCACCCCCAAGATTAAAGGAGAAGAAATACTGTAGACCTTTAGGAAGGCTGCAGCCCCTTACTCGGCATCCAACTCCCCACAATTCAGTTTAGCCCAACCTGGGCATCTCTTTAGACACCAGACAGTTCAAGAGGGTGAAAAGGCGAGAAATGGACTCACTCAGCGAATATTTATTGAGCCTGTACTATTTGCCAGAACTTCTACCAGAGATCCTCCTAGACTGACACGTCAGCCTCTGTATGTGGGCACGTGTTCGGGGCAGCAGTAGACACAGGGGTGATGATGGTGATGACGCAGTCGTAGAATGGCTGGGACCCTAAGTCCTGATCTGAATGTAACCACTGCTATGGTACTTGTTCAGCTGTTTCAAAGGCCTTGGAACACCAGTGTCTCTGGGCCGGCCCTCACAGAAACTCCTCTGACAGGCCCAAGTCCCTAGTGGTTGCAGAGTTGTGGGAGCTGCTACTCCCAGCAACTCAATTTGTCCCAAAGGCCAGTAAGCTCCTCCTTCTTTACCATTTGGCTGTAACCTTCTGTTTACGTCAGTATTCCCCGGTAGACGGTGAGATCCCTGAGAGCAGGTTGCAATCTGGTCCCTGCACCTAACACAGGCCTGGCATTCAGCGGGCGCTCCATAAGTGCCGGGTTAATGAAACCTTGTGCCTCTTAGGTAAAGCATTCCCTGCAGGCAGACTTGAGGAATGCCCCGTCCAACACGCCTGGCTCCTTCCCTCCCCGTCGGGTCCGTCTCATCCTTGAGTCTTCATGAGTCTGTCACCCGCCAAGGCAGGGAGGCAGCGTTTCTGGCTTGAGGACTACAAGCTTCTAGGAGGGGTTGCTCCCGATGGTGCCCTAAGGTCGCATAAGAAAGACCGGTCTCCCTGGACTCCAGCGACAGTGACTCTGAGCGAGCGACTACGAGACCTTCCGGATCTGGCGGAGAACGGCATCGCCGCCGTTAAAGTGGGCTGGTCCTGTCCCTGACTCAGGGGCCCTACCCCGAGATGCGAGGTCCGGAGGCCGCAGCGTCCTAGCACCCACCTCTGCCCGGGCCGTTTCGGCTGCAAGACTCTGCGGCCTCGGCCGCCACCAGCGCCGCCATCGCCAGCGGACCCACGTTGGAACCAAAAAGACAGCGCTAGAAGAACGCAGAGAGCGCAGACAGTGCGATAGATCGCCGATCGGCCAGCGAGGGGCGGGGATTTGCGGGGCGGGGACCGTGAAGGAGAAAGATGGGGCGGGGCCAGAATGGGCCGCTTGTCTCAGCCGGGAAGGTCGGGACTCTTGGGAGCCCCTAGTGGTCCTCGACCACTGTGGTTCCGTTCTCCCGGCGACCCTGTCCCCTCCTCCCTTTGCGAGCAGCCCGAACCTGGCTCTCCTGGACAAGTGCCCTCCTATTTAAAGACTGCCTGCCCTAGTTCGGGTGGCGGGGGTGGGGGGTGGCGCGCCGCATTATTATAAATGGAAGCACCGCCGGGTCCTCCTTCAGCTCCCCTATCTCCCCTCCTGATAAGCCCTGGACACTTATGGGCGGGGCCGCATTCCCTTCTCAGAGGATCCCATTGTCCCGACAGGACAGAACTCAGCGCCCACTGAGCCAGTGCCAAATCGAGTCTTGAGGCCGATTTCCGGAGTGCTGGGATGTCCTTACACCTCTAGAACCGACAGTGTGGAAGGTTCACTGTTGAAAAACTACCAGGGGAAGGACTCCAGCCTGAGGATGCTTTCCTGGGAGAAAAGGGAAGTCTAAGGACTCGACCGCCTAAACCTTCTGGATTCTGGCCAACGTTTACCCTGCTTGGCTGCCCCTCCGGCCTAGATAGCCGGCCTATAAGCTCCTGGAATCCCAAAGAGAAGGCAAAGTGGCCAGTGGGACAGCCTTGACCTTTGGAAGAGCAGACTGCCTGCAGGACTGGCTTTCAGCAAGGTCTGCCCCACAAAGCAGTCACCCCCAGGGCCTTTTGCCCACCCAGCCCTCTGGCACCATCTTCCACTCTGCTCTGTGTGAACACAACTGGCCCTTTAAGGCAGCTCTGTGGCTTCAGGCTCCCCTGGAGGCCCTCCTGCTTGGAAACCCCTAATTAAGGTGCAGGGAGAAGTGCAAAACAAGCAGCCAGGGACAGGCCCTGCCTGGGAGACTGCCCAGAGAGGAGGGCTGGCTGGGCAGGCTGGGAATGAGCAGCTGAGGGGCAGGCCAGAAGGGGTCAGTGCTCTGCCCCTCAGAGCCCCAAAGAATGCTCTTAGGACGGTCACACCTTTGGACAGGAATGTGGCCCAAGGAACAACCCATCAGTGTGATGAGAGTCCAGCCTGCACTTCCTCAATGTGCAGACCCCCGGTGTGGAGGATCTCAATTCCGGGGTCCACTTAAGTCCAGCCCCTCCACATTCAGGACACGAAGGCCCAGTCTGTGGGCAGCCTTATCTCTGGATGCAGCTGAGAGTCCCAAGAGGGAAAGACTCTCTTTGGTACAGAGTGATGGCATTTCCTTAGCAGGCCCCGCACCCCTTAGGACCTTTCCGTCAGCAGAAGTGGTAATAGCAGGCCCCTCTCCTCTTATAGCACCATCCCACAGCCTCTGGCCTGAATGAATTGTGTGGCCCCCATTAGGAAACAAACCTGTGCCTGAAGACCCTGCTGTGCAGGACATTGGGGGCCGTCATTCAGCTTAGGCCGAGAACACCTCCATCTGTCCGCGGGGGTCTCCCTGCCAGAGTTACTCAGCAGTCTGAGTAATTACTGCCTGACAAGAAGGCGGGCACAGTGCACCCCCACCTTGCACTACAGCACCGCCTACACTCGCCCCCACCCCCTGGCTGGCTCCAAAACAGCACCCAGCCCTCCAGAGGCCAAAAATAACTCTGCTTCTCACACTCACGCCCAGCCCCAGCCAACCTTGCTTAAGATACTGGAGATTGCAGATTGCGGGGCAGGGGGTCATGGGGAGGCGGTTTGGGGAGGTGGAAGGAGGATTAGCATATCCTGATACAGGCTCATACTTCAGCACTGATCTGCTGTGAGATGCTGGGCGAGTTGCTCAACCTCCCTGACCTGGGTTTTACTGGCGGAGGGTCTCTGCAGTTCTCAGGGTCCTCGGAGTTCAGCTAGTGTCTGCCTGGCAGGGCTCAGACAGGATTGCTCAGTCCAGTCCTGCAGCTGGTAGAGGCTAAGAGAATGCCTTACCTGGGGTTTCTATTGCAAGATGGACCAATCTTCTTAATCTTCAGCACAAGCTTACTTTCTCACCTCCAAGCCATCTACACATTCCTGCCTGTCCTAGTCTTTCCCCTTCTCAGCCTGATGAATTCAGCCCTCAAGACCAATGGCACCTCTTTTGTGAAACCTTTTTGGATGGTCTTTCAGCCCCTTACAGAGCTAGCAGAGTCCCCTCCCACACTGTCTCTTCCTAGCACATTCTAAGATAGCTTATAGGTCTTCTACAGAAGCTTGCCATAAGCTTCTGAAAATCCAAGCCTATGTTGTTGTTGTTCAGTCATTAAGCTGCATCTGACTGTTTGCAACCTCATGGACTGCAGAATACCAAGCCTATGTAGTTAGCACAAACCTCGGTGTTGCTGAATGCATGTATGAGTGAATGAATGATACTGGCCTTCTTTTTGAGCTTCATAACATGTCAAGTTTGTCTCCAAGGAATCACACGACTCTCTCACTTCAGTTAGATCTCTGCTTAGATGTCACCTGCTCAGAGTGCCTTCCCTGATCCCCTCTTATCAGCTCCAGAACAACACCTGATTTATTTTTTTCTTCTTCCAAGCAAGATCTCATTTGGACTTTCCTAAATTGGTCCCTAATAACCGTAAATTTCACAAGGACAGGGACTTGCCTTTTTCATTGACTAAATCCCAGAAGACTAAAGCTCTATACTGATAGTCCCTCAATAAATGTGCCTTTAGTGGGTGACTTAGGCCACTCTTTTCCCCTGTTCAGGACCCCTCTTATCTCAGGCCAGTAGAGGGTGCCGGCCTCCACCCGGGACTGGTCTGGCCTTAACCTTCTCTAAGCTCAGCCCAACTGGTTCCCAGCTGGACCTGCTTATTAGGTGGTGCCTCCTTCATTTTCCACGAAGCCCTGGGCTGGGTCTGTATAGACTGAGGGACAACAGTGGCCCCCCCTTAAGAAGAGATAGTCTGGCTGAGCCCCACATCGGTCTTTCCCTCGCTAAGATATGCAGCTGGGCCTCCTCAATGCTTGTTGCCAGGTCTAGACTAGCCAGGGGGCACATCACACTCGCCTCCCCCCAAAAAAGAACAGTGTCCTAGGACTCGGGATGCGATGCGGCTGGGTTTGCCGGAGCTGTCCTGGGCAAGGAGGAGCCGTCGAGCCTCCGAAGAAGAAGCGGAGTCGGCCAGTGAGAAGATGGGCAGGAGTGCGGACTTGTAATCGGGGACTCTGGGCGGCGGTCCTCGCATCCCAGCCGGTGGGCAGAGCGCACGCTTCCAGCCGCCTGTTTCAGTGACCTCCATCCGCGAAGGGCGCTCGCCTGGAGCGGGTGGGGCTGCGGGTGCGAGCTTCGGGAAGCCCGTGGAGCCCGGGAGGGACTCTCAAGTGGCCCGACGACCGGCCCGGGGACTGGGGCAGGTACTTGGACGGACGCAGGCCAAGGATCGCCCCCGGGGGCGGGCGCGGCGAAAACACCTTGGGAGGCGGCGCCGCGCGGCTGAGCGCCGCTGCTCTGGGAATAGGACGGCGCTCGGCACCGCGAGCTGAGAGCACTTTCATAAATTTTGTATGGGAGGCGCTCCGTGAGCGGGGGCGGGGAGCGCAGAGAGAGAGGGAGGGAGCTAGCGAGCGGGGGAGGGAGGGAAGGAGGAGAGGTGGGGGAAGCCGGGGGGAGGAAGGGAGGGCCCCGCTCCGCCGATCGCACGGTCCTGCAAACGCGCGCCCGGCGCTTTCCCCGGAGCTCGGTGGTGCGTGCGAGCGCCCTTTTGCAGCAGCCGCGGCGGCGGCGGCGACCCGAGGGGGCGGAGAGTAGGGGGCCGCGGCCAGGGGACCAGGGGGCGGTGTCCCCCCTGAAAACCGCCTGCAAAGTGCTCGAGGTTGCAGAAGCAGGCCGCCGGCTCCGCGGAGAAAGCAGCTAGCCCCGGGGGCTGCCGGGCAGAGCCGCGGTTGCCGGTGGGCGCCGGTGCCCTCGGCGTGGGGCTCGGGCTCACCATGCCCCTGCGGGGCCGGGCCGCCGGGCACCAGCGGATCCCCGGCTTGCCCCCGCCTCGACGCGCACGGATTAGCTGCAGCCGGCGCCCGACTATTTGAATCCGGACCCCGGGAGGGAGCGCGCCTAGGCCGACCCCAGAGTGGCGGCCCCGCGGCCAACATGCTTCGCAAAGGTGAGTTGGAGCCGCAGGGGCAAGTTGGAGTTGTATGCGCACGGGGCAGAGCCGCGAGCCTGGGAGCCGCCCGAGAGCCGCCCGGTGCCGGGGCTCCCGGTCTGGGAAGCAGCTCTGGGAAGGCTAGCGGGCTTCGCGGGGACTCAGCCGCGTAGGGAGTGCTGCTGAGGGAGCTCGGTCCCCGACGGAGGCTAGTAGGGAGACTCGGGATTTGCTCTCTGAATCCAGCGGCCAGGCCTAGAGATCTGGTTCGGCGAGGTCATTTGGAGACCACAGAGAACTACCCGTAATGGAAGAGGAGCCGGCCTCCTGGGATCTTAGCTTTGCTGGTATAAAGTTTTTCACTTGCAGCCTCCATCCCCTTCGCGGACCCACGCCGCCAGCTTCCGCCGCTTAGGCGGGGCCGGGTTCGACCCGCGCTCCGGAGCAGCCGGCGGTCAGGCGCCTCGCAGCCCCGGCGCTCACTCACCGCGCGTCCCGGCTTCCCAGGTGGGGCCCGGACGCGGGCACCTTCCCTGCACCGCGCTTTGGTGGTCCCCAGGATGGGCTCTGGGCATCCAGCGGCCGAGGGTTGGTGGCTAGCGCCAGAGGTCCGGTTCCTCAAACTTTCCTTCTGCCTGGAGAGGAGGGATTGGAAGGCGGAGGCCGTGCCAGGAGCGTGCGCAGCCGGTTCCAAGCTTAACTTGAGGACAGCTGCCCCCCCGGCCTCCCACCACCACCTCACCACGACCCTCGGGCCGCCAGGCTCCTAGCCGAGCGCTGCGAAGTTGGCGCGGACGCTGGGGAAGTCCCGCCGCGCCCCCACGTGGCTGCCGCGCGGGGAGCGGTCCCCAGGGCCCAGGAGGGCAGGTGACCACGCCGGGAGCCCGCGGGCTCCGCCACCCGCCGCTCGGGCCTCTGCGTCTCCCTCTCTCACCTCCCAGGTCCGGGCGGGCTGCGGCACCCCGCCGGGACCCCCTCGTCCCTGGCCCGGGCCGAGCGACCGGTGAGTCACCCGCGCCTGCGGCTGTCTGCCCTGGCCCTGCGGGAGCCAGCTAAGGTGGGACCTCAGGTAGCAGAGGGGCCTGATCCCTGAGCTCCGTGCTCCAGCCTTAATCCGCCCCTGTTTCCATGGCAACAGACCGAGGTGTCGTAAGCACGGAATTCTGACCTCACAGTAGGATGGGAAAGGAGAAAATGGGCAAGGGGAGGTGACGGGAGGAGGGGGAAGCGAAGCCCAGGGATGGGCGGAGAGGAGCAGATGTGGGGGTGATGGAAGAGACCCCATAAGCTGGTGGGACAAGCGCTAAAGGCTGTGTGGCGGTCCTGGCTGGCTCAGGCCGACCGCTGAATCTGGGTCGCCCCACTGTGTGAATAGCTACCAACTTGTGTGTGACTTGTATCCTCCACGTGGGTCGGTGCGGTGCAGGGTGGGGGAACGCTGACTGCCTTTCACTGTGGGTGGGAAGTCTCTGCTGCTGGTTGGAGACACCACTTCAAGGATACACTCCAGTTCCTTTCCCCAGCTAGAAAGGGACCAAAAGTCTTTTCAGCACCCGCCAGTGCTGGCCAGAGTGTGTCTGCTAGAGAAGGTGCCATTTTTTACAGAGCTGGGCAGCCTGGACCTGGATCCTGCAAACTTGCCCCAGTGGGGAAGGCTTCCTGGGTAGTTCTAAAGGCCGCCATGTCCAGGCTGCAGGTCTGTGATGGAGATAATAGAGAGCAGCTGACATCTCATTTCCCTTTTGGTCTTTTGTCAGTTTACAGTTAAAAATGAGCCACGAAGCAGCCCACGCATTTTATTTATATGGTTGAGGTGTCCAGGGAGGCTTGAGCAGCCTCCAAGAGCCTTTTCTCCCATTCTCGCTAGCCAGAGACCCAGCTTGGGATGAACCCAGTGCATTCTGGGGCCTGTTCCCCAGCGGGAGGCTCCTTAGCCGGCCCAAGAGATGGCCACTAGAGGCTTGGCAGTCACGTGTGTTTGCCACTTGGGCTATTTTTCCCTTCCTGCATAGCTTGGTTGGTGAGAGAGATTCTACCAACAAAGAGGTTTTCATTTGGATTGGCCGGAGGGAAGCAGAGCAGAGAAGTCCTTTGCTGCTCTTGGCCATTGTGTGGGCAAAGGGCTTTTATTTTGGTCCTGGTCTGGGCAAATCTTCCCTTGGCCCCTGATCTTGGTCACCAGGATTGGTCTCTCTTGTGCATACATAACACAGGGCACTCAGATTTTCTGTGTGGATTCTAGGTATGTGCCCAGAGACAAAGATATGCCTGGGGCTGGTGGCAAGAGAGGTGGCCATTGAAGTTTCTGCTTCTCAAGTGTTCCCAAAAGCTCCTGGCAAAAATGTCATAGGATGAAAAAAAAAAGGTCATAGGATGGATTCAGGTATTTGCTGCAATTTCCCTGCCCATCAGATGCAGAACCCTGCATGAGGTCCTGGCCCGGGGGAGGAGGGGGGAGTTTCATAGTTTAATTATGATTTGGAAAGGGTTTGAAAGATGACGAAAGAGTAGCCTTTCCTAGATCCCAGGAGGAGAGAGGACCGTGAGCCCTACATATCCTGCGGAGAAACCCCAGAGAAGGAAGAAGGTGAGAGTAGGCATTGACCACAAGGGTCACATCTCTGATTTCTGGTTGTCCTATGACAGTTAATATGGTGTTGTCCCTGGGCAGGACATTTTAAGAACTGGGGTGCTGCCTTGCATCTCTTAATGAACAGACTCTCCTGGCCACAGCCCCACCTCTGTGAGCCTGAACAGCCTCGAGTCCTCAGTGGATCTTGCTGCTGACCACGCTGGTAGCTGAAGGCTTCAGCAGCTGCCCTGCTGGCTTTTCCATCTCCCAGCCTAGCCTGGCAGAACCGGGGATATAAAAAGCAAATCTCTGGTCAGAGATGAGAGGCAGGCAGGGCAAGCAAAGCCCCGAGCCACTCAACACCATCTAGGAAGGAAGAGTGGCCTGCTGGGTTTTTGCTTGGCCAGAAGTGGCCTGCTTAAGGTCAGGATCTATGGTTTTCATTTTTAGAGCTATAAAAAACAGAATGCAAATCAACAGCCTCTGGGTGAATACAGAACCTTTCCTTAAAGTTTTTGTCTTGTTAAGCAAGGAAATAGAGTGCCAAATAGGCTTTGTTAAGTGGCAGTCTAATTAATAATTTAAAATCGTGTAGCTGTCTTTCATTAGAATTTATCTGTACATCAACCACAAAATCAGTCAAACACACTCATTTATAAGTTAATGCCATCCCTGAATAATTCAGCAAGAGCTAGATTAAGGCCTACAACCCAGTAAGATGCATTTTGTTCTTTTGGTTTCCATAGCCAGATCGGCTGGCCTGGTGGGTGGATTGGGTCTCTTTTGTGGGAAGAAGGGAAGGTAGGAGAAAGAAGGGACCATGAGGTTGTCAGATGCTTGGCTGATTTGCATTCAGAGGTCCCCTAGGGAATCAGAGAGTCTCCATGTGTCCAGGTATAAGCAGGCTCCCCTTAGAGCTGTTGGTGTTGTGGCCCTCCTTAGCCCCAACGGTGAAAGGAAGTGGAGAGTGTTCCACAGACAGCCAAGACATTCCCCTTTCTACTACAGAAAGTGTAGAGAGGGGAATTACAAGAGCCCTGTGCAGAGGGATGAATACAAGCCTTTTTAGCCCAAACCTAGGTACAGAAGTGGAGTTCCAGTCTTCCCAGCACAAGTCTGTCCCATTCAAGGAAAGCAGCCCAATGAAACCAGTGACACTACGACAGTTTCCTTAAACTGGGAGCTTCTGGACTGCTTTTCCCATCAAAGTTCCTGGTCCTTACACCAGCAAAGAGAAGCCAGGATGAGAAATTTTTAAGGAAGCACCACATCACCTCAACAGAGAGGAGGCAGAGTTGCTAAATAAAGTCCTTGCGTGCATTTTCTCACCAGTAGCCAGAATAAAAGCAACAAAAGAAATGCAATGCTCCCCGTTTGTGAGCTAAGATGATGTAGAAAATGTGTTTTGGTTCCGCCCCTGTCGTGCCAACATGAGGCCAACTCCTCACCATAGTTTCCAGGTCTAGTTGCTGCAGAGGAACTGTTCAGGACCCAAACTCCCAGTGTGGACACACTGGCTCCTCTACTGCAGGAATGAACCCAGGTTTCTGGTCTCGGACTCAGGATGCTAAGCTTGACCCCGACCACCCCAGAGGGTTCAGTGGCTCTGTTTTAAGAGACCAGGTGGATAACCAGAGCAGACAGTGGACTTGACACGGGGAGAGGTTCTTGGCCAAGTCTGAAGTGAGGAAGTCTCATTAGAAAATGGAAAAGACAGGGAAGACTGGTAGGAGTTTTTGCCCCCTGACCTGTGGCAGCGTTGACAGCAGATGGGATCTAGGAGGGAGGCTTGTGGAGGGGGGAGTGAGTCCAACTCCAAGCTTTGAAGTCAGGGCCTGAGAAAGGACAGAGCAGAAGTTCACTCTCTGGAGATGAGAAGGAGGGGGCAGGCCTGCTGAAGGATGTCAAGAACGGATCTGTTTGGTACCATCTGCAGCGAAGTAGTGGTTAAGGTTAAAGCAGAGAGGAGATGACAGGGAGGGAACAGATGGCCGAGGAAGCAAAATAGCTGGCGAAACGGGAACAGAGCCTCCAGGGACAGCAGAAGGCAGGACCTCCATGCAGAAAGCCGGAAGAGCCTTTTCCTTGGGGTGCACTGGCCGGGCTACCTGGGTAGAAGTGAGCCTGGGAGAGGAGTGAAGCAGGCACCCCAGGGTGAGGGCTTCCTCGAGGCTTGGGAGAAGATCTCATGTGTACTTAGTCGCTCAGTCATGTCCAACTCTGTGGCTCCATGGACTGTAGCCCACCAGGCTCCTCTGTCCATGGGATTCTCCAGGCAAGAATACGAGAACGGGTTGCCACTCCCTATTCCAGGGGACCTTCCCTGACCCAGGGGTCAAACCCACGTCTCTTGCATCTCCTGCATTGGCAGGCAAATTCTTTACCGCTAGTGCCACCTGGGAAGCCCAAGAGAACAACTAGGAAGACGTCAACCCCAAGGCGAAGGGGAGATCCAGAAGCAGGGACCTCTTTGGATGTTGTTGAACTGGGGCGAAAAGGTACAGTTGACTTGGGGTCCGTCACTGGAGCAACGGGAGGCCACTGTGGTCCAAACACGCTTGGCCAAGCTTGCTGGGAGGAGGCATGGATGCGAGCAGGGAGTGGGCAGCAGAGAATGGACTGTTCTTCCTCACCTGCCTTGAATCTGATTCCACCGCTCCCTGTCCACATGCTGACAATAGTGGCTTATAATTAGTGACAGGCCAGCCTAAGTGGACTCCATGCCTAGCCTCAGGCAGTCTCCACAGCCACCCTTCGAGATCAGTCTGTGCTCGTCCCTGCCATACAGATAAGGAAACTGAGGCGCAGACCAAATGAACTCCCTGACTCTGGGTCACCCAGCTGGCACACTGAGTCAGGATGCCACCCCAGGTCTGTCTGCCACCACGCTCTTTGCCTCGCTGTCTTAACCTTTCAGCTCCACTGCCTCACACGCCCATGTGCCTTGATTTATGTGACATTTGTTTTGCGAGGTGCCGGGCACTGCTGAATCTGAATCACTCGTGTCTGGTTACAGAGTTCCCTGGTAGTTCCCGCGCACTCTTCTTCTGATGTGCCTCCAGGAACGTCTCTGGTTGGGACTTGGGGCTCCTGAGACCCGAACCCCTCTCTCAGTTGTCGTCCTCTACCCTGTCCCCCCACCCTTCTCTCCCCTACTGCTTCCCACACTGCTGTCTTCATTGCAGACAGAGATAAAAAAATAAAGCATCTTGCCTGTTCTCAGGCCCTTCAGGAAGGCGGGGCGGGGCGCTCTGCATTTGTTGCTGTCCAAAGCTCCCCTTCCAGGCTGTCCTGGTGGGGCAGCTAACACAGCCACAGCCCAGACTGGTTGGTGACTGGGGAGCAATAGCCCCAGGAGGTGGCACTTGGCAGGGGCGAGGGTCCCTCCACCTGCCCCCTCCTCCTCTGGAGAGTTCCCATGGCCCAGCCCTGGCCAGTCAGCTGGGCAGTAACTGCAGGTCCTCCACGCAGGGTTTCTCCTGCCCACTTCCAGCCACGGATGTGTACCCGAGAGACCTATTCTTCCTGCAGTTTGGAAGAGAAAAGAGAAGGCGGAGAGTCTAGTGGATCTCATCTTGGGTGCAAAGAGCACATTCCCACCTCTCAAGGAGGAGCGCCCCTCTCCTCGGTGGGGGTGGGACGGGTTGTCAGAGCTAACAGATTCAGCAGGGTGCTTTGGAACCTGTGATTAGGGTCTAATCAGTCAGTGAAGCTGAGATCCAAACCTGCAAACATCCCCTACGAGGTGATTCAGAAGAGGGGCTGTGGAGGCCTCCAGGCCCACCCAGCAAGAGAGCTGGCACAATGCTGTGTGTGTGTCTGCGCGCAGAACCACACCTGGCGAGCGTGCAACAGGTTCCAGGAGTGCTCGTCAGAGGCCCCCAGTGGCAGAGGTGAGCTTCCTGGGCACCTAGCTTGGCACTCCCCTTGCTGGGACCACTGGAGGCACGAGCGGCTGGTGAGCCACTCAGTGGGGGGCCCCCTGGGAGTGGGCGGGCAGGCCAGCACTGTGCGTGCCACATGTCGGGAACAGAGCTCCAGTGGGTACGTGGCTCACCCACTCATGCGGGGGGTGGGCACGACTCGTCATCATACATCTGCCAAGGGACATAGGACCGCGCCCTTGGAGATGAAGCCTCCTGGTAGCCCCCTGGGCTGATTCCACAGGGCAGTGGCTCCGTGGTCAGGGTGGATTTGCAGGAAATGGAGCAAAAAATTCTTCCCCAAGTCAGGAGGAAAGCAGAGTTCCCAACTCTCAGCCCACAGAGGTGGCATGAGAGTTGCAACTGCCTCTGAAATTGTTGGAAGCACAGTTCGCCATCTCTCTCTCTGGGCACCTGAGCCAATGCGAGCATCATGAAGGGGGCTTTTATGCAGAGATTCATGAGGCCCTAGGGGGAAAATTGGCATTCTTCTTACGATGATTTATTTATGGGGCGATTGGATGATGGGGATACGGAGGCTAAGGTGCCTCCATTAGTGAGAAGCACACAAGGCAGTAAGCCTTGCTCTGCCTTTGACATTTCATGAGGCGACTCCTACCAGGGAGCTGCTTTTTCTTTTAGAAGGTTTTACCTTTAATGTTCTATTCATGGCCTTGTCTGAGCAGGCTGGGAGGAGGAAGGAGCAGGCGGTGCAGGGGGCTTTGGGGGAGACAGTCGGTCACTCAGTGGCCAGCGTGGGGCAGCCGGGGCAGGCTGAGCATGGGGCGAGGGCTGTGGTCACGGACTGGTGGCCTGCTGGCCAGCACGCCGGCCATCTCTGCGGCTGTGCTGCGGGCAGCCCGCCACGTGCTGTTTACTCTGCTGTCTGTCTCTGTCTTCACTGGCTGCCCGGCTCCACCGGCAGCAGTAGCCTTTCACAATCCTGGCTCTGGCCTGGCCAAGGCCCTTTTCTCGCTGTGGACTCTGGGGCTGTGGACAGGATCCCAAACTTGGAGCCCCGAGGCTGGATTTGCTTCCATCTCTGTGACTGACTCACTAGGACCCTGGACGCTGGGCCTCAGTTTCCCCATGTGTCATATAACTAGATTGACGGGTTGGCAAATGTTTTTTGGCAGTAGGAGTTTCTTCAAGTGATGTCCAGTGTCAGAGCCCAGAATATAAAGCAGATAGCTCAGGTGGCCCTGGTCACACCTGGTTAAGGGGCCTCCTCCTCTGGCCTTACTGCTGCCCTGGAAGCTCCTCCAGTTAGGGGGCTGGGGAGTCCCCTGTGGTCCCCTACTACCAAGCAGTGCAGGCAGGAAGGCCACTGGCTGTGCTGTGTGCTGACCCAGAGGACACCACACTGCCCAGGCCTAGGTTGGAGCTCGGTCTCGTGCAGCGGGACTTGGACCCCTTGTGACCACTTAGCTCGCTGGGAGAAGCTGTCTACACTTGGAGTCCGCTTGCCCTTATCTACCCCTCACCCGTCAGGGGCCTGAGCCTGCCTTCTAGGGGTGTCAGCTCAGCCCTGGGGATGATGTCAGCTTGTCTACAGCTGCAGGGTCCATTTACTAACCGCTTCCCCTCCATGTCTTATCGAGAGCCAAGGTGTTACTTCTGACCTCCAGGGCCATCCATCCAGCTGATGCCCCCACCCCCAAATGTCGCCACTGGCAGCCGCACAGGACCCTCAAACCTGGCATGAGTGAAACGATGCTCCCACTTTGACCCTGAGCTCTGAGCACCCTTACTTCTTCCCCCATTTCTCCCATTTCAGCATCTACACCACCATCCTGGCAGGTACCATCAGTCGGAGAACTGGACCCACGGTTGAGCCCCTCACCTCAGCCCACCACTCCCCACAAGTCCATCGAGCAGTGATGCCCCTTCTCCCTCAGCATCCTTCGCACCTCCCTTCCCTGCTTCCACCCTAGCCTTTGCCACCATCCTCTCCCAGCCTCCCTGCGTCTACTGCCTTCACCCCATCCAGCCTTCACATGGTGGTCAGAGTCTACAGTGCCATAGGATCTTGTCCTTTCCTTAAAAACCTTCATTGATTCCTTGTCTTTCAGGGGCTAGTCTAGAGGTCCCAGCTTGGCGGTCAAGTCCTCCTCTCTTGTCCCACCTACAGCCCCACTAAGCTCTCCTCTCCCCACTCCCCACTTTGAACTCTGAGGTCCTGGTCTAATGACCTTCTTTCAATCCCCCAGTGGAATTGTTCTCTCTCTGTCTCATCTCTAAGATTTGCACAAGCACCCTCTGTTGCCCAGAACACTGTCTGCTTCCTTCTTTCCCTTCACGCTCACCCTTCAGGAGTCAGCTCTCACGTCATTTCCGCTAGGAAAACTTACCTGGGCTAGAGGAGTGGTCCTTGGTATCCCACTGTTCCCTGTACCGCTGGTCACAGTACTCAGTCTATTGTATTGCAATTACCTTTATGTCATTAGCCTTCCCCACGGAATGGCAAGTTCCATGAGGAAACAGCTTCCTCTTTACCCCCCTCCCCGACCCCTCCAGATCTGTTCTCCACTCTTCTCCACGTGCTGTCTGTCCCGGGAGCTTGTTCTGTTGAAGTTCAGCCATGAGCTTCCAGCCAGTTCAACTGATGGGTGGGTCACGATGGACTCTCTGTGTCCCTCCATCACAGGTCGCCCAAAGCTCCTCCCAGAAGTATGGCCTGAGACAAGGGCTCAAGTGCCAGTCTCCCTGGGAAGGATCCTGGGGAACACTAGGAGAGGAGTGTGGAAGTGAGACAGGGAAGGGAAGGAGCCAGTGGCTGCTGTGTTGCCTGGGCTCCGAGCACCCTTGCCCTTCCCCATCTCTTTCATTTCAGCATCTGCACCACCATCCTGGCAGGCACCATCAGTCGGAGAGCTGGACCCACGGATGAGTCCCTCACCTCAGCCCACCTCTCCCAGAACTCAGACCCACTGGGGAATTTCAAATGCAATCTAGAACAGGTGCCTCAAAGTTATTGCACCCCAAGGGGAGGGAGCTGGGTGTTTATACACAACTCCAGTCCCTCACTGGGTGAGTGTTGTTCCCCTGAAGGGAACAAAGACAGTTTCTCTGCTAGAGAAGGCCCTCAGGCAAAGGAGTTGCAGGTTCTGGCAGCTGGATGTCAGTCTGGTCTGTGCTGAACCAGTGAAAGTTCTCCCAGCAGCTCTGTCTCCACGCTCAGTAAGAGCTCCCTCCCCTCACTCAGCCCCAGGGATGGGGGGCTGGAGGGATAGGGGAGTTGGGGTTAGGGGAGGGGGTGCCATGGGTGCCAGGGGAGGGGGGAGGGGCTGTAAAAGACATTATCTGTTAGGGTTTCCTGGGGCTTCCTGGTGGCTCAGTGGTAAAGAATCCACCTGCAAGGCGGGAGACCTGGATTGGATCCCTGGGTTGGGAGGATCCCCTGCAGAAGGAAATGGCAACCCACTCCAGTACTCTTGCCTGGAGAGTCCCCATGGACAGAGGAGCCTGGTACACTGCAGACCATGGGGTCGCAAAGAGTTGTACGTGACTGAGAGACTAAGCAAGCAGGACACACACCCACTGCTCATCATCATTATGTACTCATCAAATTACTCAGTCTGACAGTGCTCTGTTTTCCCCACCAGGACCCAACTGAATACAGCATCCTGCAGAAAATAAAATGTAGCATGAGTATGACATTGGGTAAATAGTATTGAATAATAACTAATGTCGTGTCTTTATGAGTTGACTAGCGATGCTGATTGAATGACTGTACACGTACATTGGAACACAAGGAACTTGGTATTGAAACCCAATTTTTAAATTGCTCTGTAACTGCAAGAAAAATTAAATCATGATAACTTAGGGCTTAAAAAAAAAGAGAGGAAGAAAACTTTATATCAGGAACTAGGAGAGAATTTTTTTTCTTTCCTTTTTTCTTTTTATTTATTTTTCATGTTAACTTCTATTTATTTTTGGAGAAGGCAATGGCACCCCACTCCAGTACTCTTGCCTGGAAAACCCAATGGATGGAGGAGCCTGGTGGGCTGCAGTCCATGGGGTCGCTGAGGGTCAGACACGACTGAGCGGCTTCATTTTCAGTTTTCACTTGCATGCATTGGAGAAGGAAATGGCAACCCACTCCAGTGTTCTTGCCTGGAGAATCCCAGGGACGGGGGAGCCTGATGGGCTGCCGTCTCTGGGGTCGCACAGAGTCGGACACGACTGAAGCGACTTAGCAGCAGCAGCAGCAGCAGCAGCAGTGCTGGGTCTTCATTGCTGCCCAGGCTTTTCTCTAGTTGCGGTGCATGGGCTTCTCATTGCGGTGGCTTCTTTCGTTGTGGAGCATAGACCCTAGGGAGCAAGGGCCTCAGTAGTTACAGCACGTGGGCTCATTGTGGCTCCAGGCTCCTGAACACAGGCTCAGTAGTTGTGGCACCTAGGCCCAGCTGCCCCTCAGTATGTGGGATCCTCCTGGATCAGGGATCGAACCTGTAGCTCCTGCATTACCACTGAGCCACCAGGGAAGCCCTAATATTATTTTTTTAGTGAGGAGGGTGGAGAAAGGTGTCTCACATTTTTCTCTGTGCAATGCCTCATTAAGAGCAGAAAAGGCAGGTAGTATTAGCCCCAAGTTACAGATGAGAACACTGAGGCACAGAGGGGCCACTGAGCTCCTTAGGGCCCAGGGCAGTTGCTGCCTCACTCCAGCCCAGCTCCGCTCCTCTGTAGGAGGAGGAACCAAAAGGCAGAGGAAGACTGGACAACTGGGCCACAGAGGACTTCCAGCAGGGCAAGAGCTGTGCTGGGGAAAGAGGCAGCTCTCACTCAGAAAACTTTAGGGCTGGACTTGGCAGGTTTGTATGGAACAAAATTTGCACTATTGATTCCGTGGCAAATGAAAAACCTCTCGTGGACATTCTGGGCTTCAGAGATCTGAAATGTTTAAATGAGGCTGGACCGAACATGAGGAGATAAAATTGCCAGGCCAAGCTGAGCTCAGATGGTGCCTGGGGTGAGAACACGCTGCCTCTTTTGCCTTCTCTCCTGTCTGTGAAAATGACTTTTACTTTGAACCACTTCCTCTCCTTGCAGGGAGGGCTCCCAGGTTGCTGCCCAAGCCTGTGATTGATACAGAATCTCTGAGCAGGGGAGAGAGGCTGGGACAGTTCACGGGGCCACACTCAAGAGAACACACCAGCCCAAGGGGGAACTGTACCACCAAACTGTGGGGCAGCAATTGCCCCGGGGGCTGCCTCTAGCTAGCAGTGGTTATCATCTCCCTGTAATTGGCCCACTGCCCCTGGTGGGCTGGTATTTCCGCCTTCAGTGAACAAATGTGATTACAGCGATTCAAGATGTCTCACTGGAAATGGGGAATTATTGCAAAGAGATGCATGACCTGGACTCCAGAAACCTCCACGAAAGGAGGTCTCTCTAAGAAGGGGCAGCCTCTGCGTGATCCCCTCATGGACTCCTCTTCCACCCAAGCCAGCTGTTACTGCCCCCACCCCACTGTCAGCACTCATGACTTTTCACCTCTCATAAAGCCCAATATGGCCACCCAAGGTGGCTGCTTCTTCCTCTTCTTTTTTAAAAATTTATTTATTTGATTTATTTGCAACACATAGCATCTTTGATCTTCATTGCAGCATGTGCGATCTTTTAGCTGTGGCATGTGGGCTCTAGTTCCCCAACCAGGGATTGCACCGAGGCCCCGGCATTGGGAATACAAAGTCTTAGCCACTGGACCACCAGGGAAGCTCTGGGCTGCTTATTCTACAAGATGGCCTTTCACCCCCCCCTCCTCCTACCACTTAATTGCCCCACATTCTTGGTATTCTCAGCTTTATTTATTTATGTAGGCCATGCCGTGCGGCATGAAGAATATCAGTTCTCCCACTAGAGACTGAACCCGTACCCCCAGCAATGGAAGTGTTGAATCCTAACCATTGGACCACCAGAGAATTCCTATTGGTATTCTCAGCTTTATTTCCCAGAAGGAAGACCCCAGCTGAGCCAGCCATGTTTTTCCATGTCAGACCATGGATTATCTGTCCATAGATGAGCTTTTATCCTGTCAGCCAAGAGAGGTTTGGGAGGGCTCCCTCCGTTTGATAAACATTAAACATTTATTGAGTGCCTGCCTTCTGCTGGCTTGGCCCTGAGGATGAAGCAGTGAACAAAAACCAAGTCCACTGTTCTCATGAAACTCCCATTCTAGTGGGGAGAACAGACAATAAACGAGCAGTCAGGGACTTCGCTGGTGGCCCAGTGGTTAAGAATCTGCCTGCCAACAAGGGGGACCCAGGGTTTGACCTCTGGTCTGGGAAGATCCCCCATGCCTTGGAGAAACTAAGCCTGTTTGTTGTTCAGCTGTTCAGTCGTGTCCGACTCCTTGCAACCCCATGGACTGTAGCACGCCAGGCTTCCCTGTCTTTCACCATCTCCAGAGTTAGCTCAAATTCCTGTCCATTGAGTCACTGATGCCATCCAACCATCTCATCCTTTGTCGTCCGCTTCTCCTTCTTACCTTCAATCTTTCTCAGCATCAGGGTCTTTTCCAGTGAGTCAGCTCTTCGCATCAGGTGACCAAAGTATTGGAGCTTCAGTTTCAGAATCAGTCCTTCCAGTGAATATTCAGGGTTTATTTCCTCTGGGATTGACTGATTTGATTTCCTTGCTGTCCAAGGGACTCTCAAGAATCTTCTCCAGCACCACAGTTTGAAGGTATCAATTCTTCAGTGCTCAACCTTTTTTTATTGTCCAGCTCTCATATCCATATTGAATACTGGGAAAGCTACAGCTCTGACTATATATGGACCTTTGTAGGCAAAGTACACAACTACCCAGTACGCCAGCTTCAGCTACTGAGCCAATGCACCCTAGAGCCCGTGCTCTGCAACAAGAGGAGCCACCACTCACTGCAATCAGAGAAAGCCCACACACAGCAAGGAGGACCCAGCACAGTCAAAAAATAAGTGAGGTGAGGTGAAGTCGCTCAGTCGTGTCCGACTCTTTGCGACCCCATGGACTGTAACCTACTAGGCTTCTCAGTCCATGGGATTCTCCAGGCAAGAATACTGGAGTGGATTGCCATTTCCTTCTCCAGAGGATCTTCCCAACCCAGGGATTATAAGTAAAATAAGTAAAAAAAAAAAACACCCAACAACAAAACTGCCGATCAACTATACTCTGTTAGGTGGGCATAGGTGCTTAGAAAAAGAGAAGTAACAGAGGGTTCATTAAAGAACAGAGGGTGACCAGAGGGCTGTTATTTTAGAGAGAGTGGCTAAGAAGTCTTTCTGATAAAGTGACACTTGAACAGAAGCCTAAGGGAAGTGAGAAAAGGCTCTCTTTCGCTACCAAAGCTGCTTCTGCTTAGGAAAATCTCTCGAGATGAAGGAAGCAGTGAGTGCAAAGGCCTGAGGCAGGAGTGTGCTTAACACAATATCTGCTGCCTTGGGGGCTGGAGCTGTGAGCAGGGCACCCTTTCTGAGATGAGCCCGTGGAATAGTCTCGGGTTCCTTTGGAGAGGACCAGAGCTTCAGGGTCAGCCCAAGCCCGTCAGTCACTTGGCCAAGGGGGAGGAGCCAAAAGGAGTGGTGGGTCTTGGGCTCCCCCTTCCCACTGAGGTCAGACACCTCTCCTCCTTGGCTCCTAATGGGGTTCAGGCACAAGGTCCGAGGTCAGTTCCCATAAGACCTTGCCTTTTACACAGAACTTAGTTTTCTGTAATGTCGTATCTTTTTCACCTGCTGCCTCACTTATACACCAAACTTCTCTCCCCAGAGTAACATTTTTGAATTTGCAACAAATGCGTACACATGACAGAAAGCACTGGAAACCCACAATTGGCAGAAAGAAGAAATTCACTGTAATCCCACAACCCAAAGAGTGGGAACGCTTACCCTTCCCAGGGTGTTTGGTGCGTCCTTTCTTCTGTTGCATGAAATGTGCCCTGTCTTGATGAATTAACAGTAGTTCTCAAATACCTTTCTATTGAATGGCTTCAGAAGGTGCCTCATCTGACTGCCCATCCTCCGGCTTGTGTATGGAGGCTGTTTGCTGCTTTTTGCTCTTGGAGACCATGCCACAGCCTACATCTTTGTATATGTCTTGGTCCATGTGCTGTGTGGGCTTCTAGGCAGGAAAAGAGAAGGGTGAAAGGTCAAGGGCTTCCTAGGGAAGCCATCCTGGAAGGTCAGTAATGTCCCTTAGGTAGGTGGGCTTGACACTACCCAAAGCAGAAGACAGCCAGACCCTAAGTCTTCTGGTTATTCAGAGAGGAGGGTGTATGTGTGTGTGTGTGAGAGAGAGAGAGAGAGAGTGTGTTGGGGCTGTGGACATAGCACAGGTCTCCAGTGAAGGGGGCTGTGAGCACACCAGAGGGGAAAGATGAATAGAGGGCATTGGCTTTCCTTGCACTTGGGGTGGCTTCTGGCACCAAAAAGTCCTGAGGGTGGAACATGAGAAAGGGCAGGTCCCTAGCTTCTGATCTGGATGGGGGAATCAGTGTGATTTTTTATAGATTTGCAGGCTCTTTGGTGCTAGAAGAGACCTTATAACTCAGCTGAGAAAAACCGACGCCCAGAGAGCCCAAGTGGTTTGCCCTGCATCACACAGCATCAGGTTGCTGCGTCCCAAAGCTTGTCCACAGCACACTGGCTGGTAGGATTGGTTCCACACCCCTCACCTGTCCAGGAGCCCTAGGCCAGCCTTTCCCTGTACCTCTCTTTCAGAGGGGGCCTCGGTGGTGACCTCTGCAGCTATGCTTGTGGCTGTCCTTGCTCAGTGGAGGCTTGCTTCCAAAAGATGAGTCTGGTGGGAGAGCTCAGTCCAGGGGTCAGCAACCGAACCCTTCACCTCCAAGTGGGGATCAAGCATGTGGGATCTGGTCAGACCTAAGTTCAAGTCCTAGGAATGACCTATTTCTCTGAGTTTGACTTATTCCATCTGTAAAATCGGGCTACTAAGAGTACCAGATGGTCGACACCGAAATCAGATTGATTATATTCTTTGCAGACAAAGATGGAGAAGCTCTATACAGTCAACAAAGACAAGACCAGGAGCTGACTGTGGCTCAGATCATGAACTCCTGATTGCCAAATTCAGACTTAAATTGAAGAAAGTGGGCAACACCACTAGTCGCCATTCAGGTATGACCTAAATCAAATCCCTTATGATTATACAGTGGAAGTGAGAAATAGATTTAAGGGTCTAGATCTGATAGACAGAGTGCCTGATGAACTATGGAATGAGGTTCGTGACATTGTACAGGAGACAGGGATCAAGACCATCCCCATGGCAAAGAAATGCAAAAAAGCAAAATGGCTGTCTGGGGAGGCCTTACAATAGCTGTGAAAAGAAGAGAAGCGAAAAGCAAAGGAGAAAAGGAAAGATATAAGCATCTGAATGCAGAGTTCCAAAGAATAGCAAGAAAAGATAAGAAAGCCTTCTTCAGCGATCAGTGCAAAGAAATAGAGGAAAAGAACAGAAGGGGAAAGACTAGAGATCTCTTCAAGAAAATTAGAGATACCAAGGGAACATTTCATGCAAAGATGGGCTCGATAAAGGACAGAAATGGTCTGGACCTAACAGAAGCAGAAGATATTAAGAAGAGGTGGCAAGAATACACGGAAGAACTGTACAAAAAAGATCTTCATGACCCAGATAATCATGATGATGTGTTGACTAATCTAGAGCCAGACATCTTGGAATGTGAAGTCAAGTGGGCCTTAGAAAGCATCACTACGAACAAAGCTAGTGGAGGTGATGGAATTCCCGTTGAGCTGTTTCAAATCCTGAAAGATGATGCTGTGAAAGTGCTGCACTCAATTTGCCAGCAAATCTGGAAAACTCAGCAGTGGCCACAGGACTGGAAAAGGTCAGTTTTCATCCCAATTCCAAAGAAAGGCAATGCCAAAGAATGCTCCAACTACCGCACAATTGCACTCATCTCACATGCTAGTAAAGTAATGCTCAAAATTCTCCAAGCCAGACTTCAGCAATATGTGAACCGTGAACTCCCTGATGTTCAAGCTGGTTTTAGAAAAGGCAGAGGAACCAGAGATCAAATTGCCAACATCCGCTGGATCATGGAAAAAGCAAGAGAGTTCCAGAAAAACATCTATTTCTGCTTTATTGACTATGCCAAAGCCTTTGACTGTGTGGATCACAGTAAACTGTGGAAAATTCTGAAAGAGATGGGAATACCAGACCACCTGACCTGCCTCTTGAGAAATCTGTATGCAGGTCAGGAAGCAACAGTTAGAACTGGACATGGAACAACAGACTGGTTCCAAATAGGAAAAGGAGTACGTCAAGGCTGTATATTGTCACCCTGCTTATTTAACTTATATGCAGAGTACATCATGAGAAATGCTGGACTGGAAGAAACACAAGCTGGAATCAAGATTGCTGGGAGAAATATCAATAATCTCAGATATGCAGATGACACCACCCTTATGGCAGAAAGTGAGGAGGAGCTAAAAAGCCTCTTGTTGAAAGTGAAAGAGGAGAGTGGAAAAGTTGGCTTAAAGCTCAACATTCAGAAAACGAAGATCATGGCATCTGGCCCCATCACTTCATGGGAAATAGATGGGGAAACAGTAGAAACAGTGTCAGACTTTGTTTTTTTGGGCTCCAAAATCACTGCAGATGGTGACTGCAGCCATGAAATTAAAAGGCGCTTACTCCTTGGAAGAAAAGTTATGACCAACCTAGATAGTACATTCAAAAGCAGAGACATTACTTTGCCGACTAAGGTCCGTCTAGTCAAGGCTATGGTTTTTCCTGTGGTCATGTATGGATGTGAGAGTTGGACTGTGAAGAAGGCTGAGCACCGAAGAATTGATGCTTTTGAACTGTGGTGTTGGAGAAGACTCTTGAGAGTCCTTTGGACTGCAAGGAGATCCAACCAGTCCATTCTGAAGGAGATCAACCCTGGGATTTCTTTGGAAGGAATGATGCTAAAACTGAAGCTCCAGTACTTTGGGCACCTTATGCGAAGAGTTGACTCATTGGAAAAGACCCTGATGCTGGGAGGGATTGGGGGCAGGAGGAGAAGGGGATGACCGAGGATGAGATGGCTGGATGGCATCACGGACTCAATGGACGTGAGTCTGAGTGAACTCCAGGAGTTGGTGATGGACAGGGAAGCCTGGCGTGCTGCGATTCATGGGGTCGCAAAGAGTTGGACACGACTGAGCGACTGAACTGAACTGAACTGAAGAGTACCTGTCTTGGAGGGTTGTGAAGCTTAAGTGAGGTGATGCTGATGAAGTTCGTGGCACTTTACTATGACCCAGAATGGGAGTTCAACCGATGTGGCCGGAGTATGAGTAGCATGAATGGTAAATCCCTGTGCCCTCCTTCCTGCAGGCCAGAACTGGCCGCCCTTTCAACCTTTGCCTTTCTGTGTCCAGGGCTGAGTCCGCATGAGTGGACAAAATGACACAGGCCAGCCCTGGCCAATGGGAGGAGTCTCAGGAATGGGTCACCTTGTTTGGGGGAAACTGGGTATGTCCTCAACTTCCTGCCCCTCTGCCTAGAGTCTGGGGGAAGCCCCATAAGGCAGTGCAGGCTTTGCAAAGCATCCCCATGGGGTTTTCAATGGCTCAGGAAGTAAGAAGAGGTTGAAAGCGTCCCCAGAAAACTGGGACTTTATCCACCAGCCACCGGCTCACAGCCTTGACTTCTCCTCAGCTCTTTCTTCCTTCCCCCCAATGCAGGTTCTTCCTGATCAGAAAGGAAAACCCGGCCCCCACTCAGTGACTCTGTCTCTTGGCCTGTGAGACACGTCTTCTTGCCTGCTTCTTCTCAAAAGTATCCCTGGTCTGCTCACATCTGCCTGCTGTCTTTGTATATCGAGCTGAGTAGCTGGGAGCCGGGGCTGTGGAGCCAGACGGGCGGGAACCAGGGCGCTGCTCTGCCACTTACCAGCTGCCCGACCTTGGGCAGTGGCTTTTAATTCTCTGGGCCTCGATTTCTTCATCTGAAAACTGGGGCTAATGCCAGCTGCCTCTCGAGGTTCTGAGAAATCGTGACATGGTAGGTGGAAAGGGCCTGGAAAGGGCCTTCCTGGCAGGTAGCAAGGCCTCATGAGATGCTGCTGCTCTTCTGACTTCATCAGCTCCATCTGTTGGCCTACGGTCCTTGATTGAGGCCGACTGTGTGCCAGGCTCTGCAAGTCTTCAAGTACCAAAATGAATGCCATGGTCCGCTTCCCAGTGGCTTTGCCTCTTGGTCTTTTTCCTCATTGTAGATCCCCCCTCCTCTCCCTCTTTATTTATTTGTTTTTTTCTCTGTTTAGGGCCCCACCTGGCCCTGATGTGGAATCCACAGCCAAAGAGGTTGGGGGTGTTTACTGGACGGGGGCTCAGGCCTCAGTGCCCTATAGGATACCTCCCATCTTTGTACCAAGCTGGTGGCCTGCCCTCGCCCCCTTTTCAATAGGCTGATCAGGCCCTGGCAAGAGAAGGGTGTGTCTGGGGAGCTGGCAGTGCCCCTGGGCAAAGCCCTCAGAAGCCTGGGGCAAGAGCTGTCACCTCCTTCACAGAAAAAGCAGAATCGATTTCTCTCTCTCTCTCCACTCCCTCGAAAAGAGCAGCAATGAGGGAAGGGGCGGGAGAGGGGGCTGAATTGTGGAGGGTTTGCCTGAGAGAGCAGGGGGCAGGACGGGAATGGAGATCAGCTGGGGACACATGCTTGCCTGGGCCCAGCCCCTGCAGCCCCAAATGAGGGCACAGATCTTCCTCGTCCACACCGTCTCCTCCACTGAACAGTGAGCTCCTCCCAGTATTTGGGGTACAGAGGCTCCCTGGTCACAGGCTCTTCCCAACCCGCTGGGAACTGGCCAGGGAGTTTTTTTTTTTTACTAACAAGCTCACCACATTACAAGCATTACAATTTCAACAGAAATAACCAAAAAGGAAAAAGAGAGATAGAAAAGGGAAAGAAAATAGTCCTTGTGCAAATGCCACTGCAGTGTCTGCCAGGACCTAAGATCTGGTACTATCTATTTTTCAATAATTGAGGGTAATAAATATGTATTTCTTTCTCCTCACCACCCCCCCCATCCTCCGCAGCTTGTCAGCTCCCTGCGTCTCTCGTCTGATCAGACCAAGTCTTCCCCAAGCAAAAAAAAAAAAAAAAAAATCCTTTAAGCAAAAAGGATTAAAGCCTTGAAAGTAGGTCTGCCTGAGCTCTTCTCTTCCCGCCCCCTCCCCCAGGGTTGGTGGAGAAAAGCCCCTCAGGGGACAGGAAGGGTGAGCAGGAGGCCGGCTCATGCTACAAGACCCTGGTGGGGGCCTCAGGAGCTGAGGGTCATACCAGCTCCCTCCCTGCAGTCCATTCAGTTCCAGTTCCAGGCAGCCCAGCCCAGCCCAGCCTTCCACTGGTCTCTGAGGAAGGGTTAGCCTGAGAACCAGGGCTCCCCAGTCCCCCACAGTATAAAACAGAACAGAGGCCTTCAGTCTCTGTTCCAGCTTGGCTTTGTGACCTGGCTTTGTGCTTTAGGGTCCTCTGTGACCTTAGAGTAAGCCCCTGAGCCTCAGTTTCTCCATCTGTAAAATGGGAATAAATAGTACCTACCTCACAGAGGATGGAATAAAATAAAGCTAGCCCAGTGCCTAGCACATGGCAAATACAAAAAAAAATTATTATTTCATCCAGTTCTTCTCAGACACAGAAAGTGTTAAAAAGCAAGTGTTAGTCACTCAGTTGTGTCCAATTCTTTGAGAACCCATGGACTGTATAGCTCGACAGGACAGGCTCCTCTGTCCATGGAATTCTCCAGGCAAGAATACTGGAGTAGGTATCCATTCCTTTCTCCAGGGGATCTTCCCGACCCAGGGATCGAACCATGGTCTCCCGCACTACAGGCGGATTCTTGCAGAGAGCAATCTATAATCTCCCCCAGCCTAGTGGCCCTCCAGTTTCCAAGGGCCTGCTAGGCACACTGGTTTTTCATGCGTCATTTCTAGAACCCCAAGAAGAGGGGATTGAAACTGAGGCCGGGTGATGTGGTTAGGAGCTTTGCCTAAAGCTGGTGGATCAGAGGAAATAGAACTGGAACTCCAAGTAGGACTTGCGTCCCATCCCCCATTCTGGTCCTGCCAACCTTTCCTCCAGTGCATGTGACTTCTGAGAGGGCACCCAGTATCCCTGACTCTGGGCCCAGGTACCAAACCAGGAATCAACCCCAAGAAGGCCTGGCCTGGCCGAGAAGGGCGGGCCAGGCAGGGGGCAGCTGTGGCCTTCCTCAGCAGCCCCGCCTTCCTCCCCTGCAGCTGCCAGCCTTTGCAGTTTTGCTGAGGCAGCAGCCCCGCCAGGCCCAAGTGGGCCTCCCTCCCTCTGAGCCGGGCACATGTACGCAGGGCTGGCTGCAGGTGGCAGGCTGTAAGCTCTTGCACCCACCTGGGCCCAGAGCCTCTGGCGGGCTCCAGTGCTCTGTGCTTGGCCACTGGGCCTTGAAGGCCCCCCTTGCCCACCCCTGGGGACAGCCCTGCCCTGGCTGCTCTGGGCCCCAGGCAGGAGAGGAGAGGCAAGGCCGCCAGGCCGGAGGGCAGGAAAAGCGGGGAGGGAGGTGGCTATTTATAGCCAGCTTTGCTTTTGTTCCTTTTCCAGCAATGCTTCTCTTTAAATAGGAGCAGGGCTGGAGGCTGCAGCTCTTCCCCAGTTGCCTATAACAGGCAGTGCGCATGCGTGTGTGCCTGTGTGTGTGCGGGTGTGCAGGGGGACACACATGTATAGGGATGAGATGTCAGCGGATGCTTCAGTGCGTGCGTGCGTGTGTGTGTGTGTGTGTGTGTGCAGGGATGGGATGAGGGGACGGTCAGCTCTGTGGGCTCGTTCACCAAATGTGTGGAGGTGGAGAGGGGTGTTCTCTGTGTGTGCATGTGTGTGTACTAGCACAGGCACATGCATATGCAGGGATGGGGCAGCTCTTTGTACGCATGTGTGTTTTTATTAGTGGACACACACGTGATGGATGCCACGGCTACTCTTTAGTTGTTTTGTGAGGGGGGTGATGTGTACACACGCACATGTAGAGATGGGGTTGGAATGGGCTGGGAATCTGTGGGTGCACCTGCACATGTAGAATGTGATGTGAGCAGGACTTTGTGTGTGTGTGTTACTCACTCAGTCGTGTCCGACTCTGTGATCCCATGGAATGTAGCCCCTTCTGTCCATGGAATTCTCTAGGCAAGAATACTGGAGAGGGTAGCCATTCCCTTCTCCAGGGGCTCTTCCCCACCCAGGGATTGAACCTGAGTCTCCTGAGCCACCAGGGAAGCCTGGAGCAGTCCTTTAGGGTGGGTCTATGTCCTGTAACAGGATTGTGGGGGAGTAGTCACCATGGCGGAGAAGGCAATGGCACCCCACTCCAGTACTCCTGCCTGGAAAATCCCATGGACAGAGGAGCCTGCTAGGCTGCAGTCCATGGGGTCGCTAAGAGTCAGACACTACCGAGCAACTTCACTTTCACTTTTCACTTTCATGTATTGGAGAAGGAAATGGCAACCCACTCCACTGTTCTTGTCTGGAGAATCTCAGGGAAGGGGGAGCCTGATGGGCTGCCGTCTCTGGGGTCGCACAGAGTCGGACACGACTGAAGCGACTTAGCAGCAGCAGCAGCAGCAGCAGCAGCAGTCACCGTGTGTGTGTGTGTGTGTGTGTGTGTGTGTGTGTGCGCGCGCGCGCGCATGCGGTAGAGGGCTGGAAAGAGATGACAACTCTTATTGTGTGTACAGCAGACCATAGGCTCGCTGAGGGCAGTGACCCTGTCTACGCAGCACTCTGCCCCCACCGAACCTGATCCGATTGGGGGAACACTGAATGGATCACTAGCAGTTGTGTGTGTGACCGAGTAGAGGGCCTCCGGGAGGATCCTTTCTGGTTGCGGAGGAGTGTGCCAAGCCCGCGCATCCAGCGAGCAGTGTTACAGCACTCCCAGAGCCCCCCCCCCCGAGCCCCAGACTACTCCCATTTTCCCCCCTTTCTCCGAAGCCCGCCAGGCAGGTGCTGGGAGCTCGCCAGGGCGTTGGCATGGCGCCGCCTTCGGTAGAAAAGTAAAGCTCGACCAGATGCTAGGCGAGCCTGGTGAGGAAGGGCCCGGGTGTCCAGCCTGGCCCCGCGTCTCCTTCTCTGCTTCGGATTTCACATTTGTGCAATGGGCGAGTGCAGCCGGCTCAGGGCTGCTGGTGGGATCAGACCAGACAGGCGCTCCAGCAGCGGTTTCCGATCCCGGTTGGGGTCTGCGGGCAGGACGCAGGTGGGCGAGGGAGCGAATCGCCGAGCGCCGGGCCCCTCCCGGGCCGCCGGACTAGGCGCCCTCGGGGTGGGAAGCGTTTCCAGGGCGGTCCGCCGCTCCCGCGCGGTAACCCAAATCTGTCACCGCGGCCCAGCGTATCTGCAGCAAATTCCCGCCCCGAGAGGGGTCGACCGGGGAGTGGGTACTCGGGGGTCCTGGGTTCCCGACCCGGCCCGCCCAGGGAGGCTGGGGTGCGGGGCGCCGAGTGTGAGCCCAGCCCCCGCCCCCGGGCCCCGCCCCGCCGGCTGCTCGGGATCGATGCGACAGCCCTCCTGCCCCTCCCCCAAAGGCCAAACAAAACATAGTAAATATTTAATCCGGGCCAGGGAGCCGGGAGCCCTCCCCACCTCCCTCGGCAGCCGTCTGGCTCCTCTGCCAGCCCGGGCCGTTCTCCCCGGTAATGAGGCCGGAGCAGCAAGGATCGATCGCGGCCAGGGCCGGGTGGGGGTGGGGGCCCGAGCCCTCGGGTGGCATCGCTGTCCGCCCCCCACCCCTCGCCCCCGGGCCCCGCCCCGCCGGCTGCTCGGGATCGATGCGACAGCCCTCCTGCCCCTCCCCCAAAGGCCAAACAAAACATAGTAAATATTTAATCCGGGCCAGGGAGCCGGGAGCCCTCCCCACCTCCCTCGGCAGCCGTCTGGCTCCTCTGCCAGCCCGGGCCGTTCTCCCCGGTAATGAGGCCGGAGCAGCAAGGATCGATCGCGGCCAGGGCCGGGTGGGGGTGGGGGCCCGAGCCCTCGGGTGGCATCGCTGTCCGCCCCCCACCCCGCTCTGCCATCCCAGACCCAGGAGACTCGAGCCAACCGGGCGCCTGAGCCTGTCCAAGAAGGCCAGCGAGGAGGAGGTGAGGGGCCGCTGCGCCCCTGTCCACCCCCGTCTCAGGCCTGTGTGAGCCTGGGTCCTGGGGGAGGAAGGGATGGGAAGAGTAGAGAAACAGCCAGGAGGAAGGCAGGCAGTAAGTGTGGGGAGACGGCCCAATCCTGAGCTCCTGCCCTCAGGCTCCACCAAGGCCTGGTGGGCCACAGCCGGCAGCGACCTTGGGTGAGGCCTGCTGGGGGCGGGGGGTTGGCAGGGCAAGGATAGCCAGGCTGAGCAGGCGGGAGAGGCTGGTGAGGTATCTTTTTTGTGTGTTTTGGTGAGGTATCTTTATGGTGCTGTCCTCCTGGGTCTTGCCGGATACCTAGAGGGGGTGAGGACATCCTTGCTCCTCATTCATTCATGCAGCAGTTCATGACTGAGCGGTATGCCAGTCCTAAGCTACCAGTAAGGGGACATTCAGGTTGGGAGCCTGCAGAGAGACTGCATTCCAAAGGAGGAAAGTTAATGAGTCAACACGTAAGGTGATTTCAGAGAGTGGTTGGACTTAGTGTAGAGAATATGCTGTGAGGTGATATTGTGCTTAGCCAGGAGAGGACCAACTTTAGCTAGGGTGGGCAGGGAGCTGCTGACAAACTGAGACAAAAACATCCCAGGCAGTTTACAGCAAGTGCAAAGGCCCAGAGGCAGAAATGGGTATGGCTTCTAGGACTGGAGAGAAGGGAGGCGGGGGTGGGGGTGGGGTGGGGGAGGCTGGAATTGTAGT
>SJXQ01006982.1:555916-620467 GCA_006408695.1 Aepyceros melampus | reverse complement strand
GGCTGGAATTGTAGTAGTGAGCTGGAGGAAGCTGGCAGTGACGGATCCCGTAGGATTTTTTGTAGGCCACAGGAGGAGTTTGGATTTTATTCTAAGTGCAGTGTGAAGGCATTAGAGGTTTTAAGCAAAGGAATGGCATGAGGCACGATCTGATTTACATTTTTAAAAGCTTCTGCTGGCTGCGTATGGAGAAGAGAAGGTAGGGAGTTAGGGGAGGAGGTTGACAGGCCAACTTGGGGAGGGGGGTGAAGTGGCAGACAGGAAGGAGGCTGGTGTTCTGCCTGGATCAGACAAGGATTGTGAAGTGACCATTTAGATGTGTACAGCAGGCCCTGGCAGGGCCTCCCAACAGCTGGAACAGCCTGTTCCTGGACTCCCGGCTGCTTAAGTCCCGTGGGGCCTGAGCAGAAGCCAATTGCCTGGATTGCCCCCATCCTCTGTCCTCGACCCAGACTCCACAGAGGGCAGCCCAAGAAGTTTTTTCAAGGAGCATTAGAAAATGTTGACATGTTTTTTGAAACAATTTCAGATCTGATATCTTGGCCAGATTGAGTTTGTAACCAGCTTTATTGTTTAAGCCTGCTGGGATTTCATCAAAGGCGTCTGCTGTTTACCCAGAACCATTTCATTGGAGAAAACAGCAAACAGACCTGCGTTTCTATCTGATTTCACTTTTTCCCTTTTCTCATGAATTTAAGCGCATGTGAAAAGCAAGGCTGATAAGGCAAAGCAGCTTGGTTCAAACCCTGAGGAGGGGGCTCAGAATGAACACAGCAGAGGTTTATAAATAGGGCCCAGGAAAGTTAGGGGTGGCTGACCTCCACTCTGGCAGGCAGAGAGATACTTCTGGCCAGCAGCTAGCTCTCTTTGGGGTGGAGAGGGGGGCCACAGAGGGGGTGATGAAAGGTGGGGAGAGTTGCTGTCCACTCCCAGCCTGGCCAAGATTTTAGGCCCTCTCCTGGTGTCTTTACCTGTTTCCAGATCACATCAGGGACGGGCAGCAATAAAAGACTAAACATCAGCTGCCACTTGAAAGTCAGCAGTGACCTAACCTCGGAGATGGGTTCAGTGAGACAGACTCCCACTTTCCTGGGAATAGGCCGAGTGAGGAAACAGATCAAAAGGCAAATGGGAGAGACTTCCCTGGCGGCCCAGCGGTTAAGACTCTGCACGGCCAATGCAGGAGGTGCAGGTTGGTCCCTGGTCAGGGAACTAAGATCCGACAAGCCTCGAAACTTGACCAAAAAAAGTCAGATGGGAGCCAGAGTGCCAGGAATACTCCTTCCTCCCCCTCCTCTGCCAACGCTTGGGATGCAGCCCCTTCTCCTGCCAAGTGGCTTGAGCCAGGGCAGAGCAGGGTCCAGGGACTGTGGTACCAGGTTCAGACCCCTAGTGCCTCCCTGAGGAATTTGCACTCATGTTATCGCCACCTGCCTATAGGATCTGGTGCCTTTAAGCAGGTCTGTGGACCCACCAAGTGTTTCAGGCCGATGGGGGAGATGCCAGCTTTGCAGCCTGTTAGGAGAAGGTGTTCTGAGAAATCTGGGTTCATGTGCCTCGTTTGGTTTCTTCTGACTAGCAACAGCTAGTTAAACGCACGGGTTGCTTGGCATACAAGCCATCTCTTACCACTTGTACATTAAGCCCACTTGAAGATCAATTGATCTGAACCAATTAGCAAGAGGATAAGGACTTGTGTATCTTCAACCAAGGGGAGATCTTGCAACAAGCCATCTAAGAGGGCTGATAGAGATTCCGAGTGCCAGGCTTAACCAATGTGCTGTCCTACCTTCCAGATGGTGCTTCCATCCACAGCAAGAGTCAGCCCACCTTGTCTCTGGGGTGAGCCTGTGGGGAGAAGTGTGAGGGAACACCAAGGTTTTGTCCTCCTAGAGCCAATTCTAGGTCCTCCTGCTTGTGGAAGCTCCCCTCCCCCACCCTCCTTTCACAGATTCACAGTGAGAGTTCACAGGCTGAGTTCCATCCCAGTGGGATCAGGGCATCATCCCAGGCTTCCTGTGAGAGCAGGCAAACCACCCACTCCAGATACAGGGCCTGCACCCAGGGCCTTGGGAATATTAGCTGCCATCTGCCGAGGGACTAAGTCATCTCATCTTTATGAGCTCGCCTCCTGAATACCCCTTCCCCCAACCCAAACAGGTGTTATCCCCTTTCCTAGACAAGGGTGCTGAGGCTTGGAATGGGGGGCACTTGTCTGCCTGTGCTGCTTGAGCTGTCTGAACCCAGGCCTGGCTCACTCTGGAGGCTAGATCTTTCTGCTTGGCCACAGTGTCGGCAGCCTTCTCCAAGGTTAAGTAGGGGCAGGGCCTTCTTGGGAACTGGGGGAATAGGAGGAACAAGCTCACCAGCTGGCAGGGACGAGGCTGAGGAAATTCTGACTATGGGCAGCCTTTGCCCTCCTTTGACCTAGGAGGGGTCAAGTGGGTCTCCCGCTAGGAGAGTTGGTGGGTGTTATTGTTCACAGTGGGCATGGGCACAGGGGGACCCTGCTCTCTGCTTTTGAAGCATCCTGTCTCCAATCCCTGGGTTCCAATCCCCGGGCTGCTTTCTCAGTGTCCCCATGAAAGATGGAAGGAAAGCAACTCCATCCTCGGTACCTTGTCCTTACACTCAGTGTCCAGAGGCAGCAGTCTGCTGTTACCCCAGAGACTGGAAGTGTGATCCACGAGTGGGACCAGGGAGCAGCAAGTAGACTTTCCTGCGAGGAGGTTTTTGACTTCAAGTGTCCCCAGAAATGGGCCAAGTCAAAGGAATCACAGAGGTGGGGAGTGGAGAGGAGGTGGGGACTGGGAAGGCTTTGCCATTATTCCAGTTCTGCTAGATCACAACAGTTCTTGGAAATTGCCTCAGATCTCTTAGCACTCCTCTTAATAGCTTCGATGGTGGTGAATCCTTGGCCACTCAGGGTAGGTCTGATTTTTTGGAAAAGGCCAAGAATAATTTGAAGCTGTGTATTATGAATAAACAGACAGACATTTTCAGAATGTGGTTTGTTTTGTTGTTGGTTTTTTGTTTTTTTTTTTTTTTTAGGTTGAAAGCAAGATGGGACTCAAGAATTGAACCACTTTTGGAATTCCCTGGCAGTCCAGTGGTTGGGGGCTTCCCAGGTGGTGCTAATGGGAAGAACCCACTTGCCAGTGCAGGTTAGATGTAAGAGACACAGGTTCAAGCCCTGGGTCAGGAAGATCCCCTGAAAGAGGGCATGGCAACCCACTCCAGTATTCTTGCCTGGAGAATCCCATGGACAGAGGAAACTGGCAGGCTGCAGTCCATGGGGTCACAGAGAATGGGACAAAACTGAGCAACTTAGCATAGCACACAGCACAGAAGCTTTATTGTTTCAGCCAGAGGTTAGGATTCAGGGATTCCCTGGTGGCTCAGATGGTAAAGAGTCTGCCTGTAATGCGGGAGACCCAGGTTCGATCCCTGGGTCCCCTTGAGAAGGAAATGGCAACCCGCTCCAGTATTCTTGCCTGGAAAATCCCATGGATAGAGGAGCCTGGCAGGCTACAGTCCATGGGGTCACAAAGAGTCAGACACTTTCCTTTCACTTTCCCAGGATTCTATGTTTTCACTGCCGAGGGCCTGGGTTCAATCACTGGTCAGGGAACTAAGATCTCACAAGCTGCATGGTGCAGCCAAAAAAAAAAAGAGAGAGAGAGAGAGTTGAAAATTGAGCCATTTTTCTCACAAGAAATTTCCAGAAGTATTTCAAGTGATGGCAGTACTTTGAAACCAAAGTATGTGTGGGGGTGCTGGGGTCTGAAGGTGCCCACTTCAACAGAAGGGCCAGGGAGGGGAATTGATCCATTATGGAAGCACTATGTGTGCCAGACACTTTACATACATTATCTCAGCTGCCTGAAATCATTTTTGGAATAAGGCCTGTCTATAAAAAACAATTCATCAATAATCCATTATCTTATGTACTCCGTACTTCTCACTGTAATCCTGTTAGAACAAGTGCTTAGCCCATTTCACAAGTGAGGAAATAAGGCTCAGGGAAGTTAAATGACTTAAGAGCTTGTAAGGGTCAGGATTCAAACCCAGGTCTGACTGGCCCCAAACTTAAGGCTGATTCTTTTTTGGCTGGGTAACTTCTGGTGTGCCCAGCACACTCCTCTTCCCGAACCCCCACGACCCCCCCGCCAAACACAGATTTAGTTTCATTATGTCAAGGTGACGTCATTTAGGCTACATCCACCACTTTAAAAAAGAAAGGAGGTCATAAAAGAGTCATGTGCTTGGCCGAAATGCTGACTGTGTGCGGTGGCAGGCGGCGTCAGCAGGCGTCAGGGGACGCGTGGGTGACAATGGCAAGGCGTGAAGTATGGTGTTTATTAGGCACTGGCAAAGGCCCGCGAGTTCCAGATGCCAAGTTGTGATAAGTGGAAACTGCCTGTCTCGGCTCCAAACACGGAGCAGGCTCCCAGGTCTGAGCCTTTGAGTCAGCCGGATGCTTGGACGGACCGACCCTCACCACTGGCAAGACAGGGCTCCTATTATTATTATACCAATGATAACTCATGCTGATGGAACACTCCTTATGTTCTAGGCATTGTGCAAATGCCTTCCCATGATGGTTTGATCTCTCTGTATAGTCTCTCTCCCTCTTTTTTTCTTCTGGCCTTGCCTCAAGGCTTGCAGGATCTTTTTTTAATTAATTAATTAATTAATTATTTTGGGCTGCACTGGCTCTTCGTTGCTGTGCAGGGGCTTTCTCTAGTTGTGACAGTGGGGGCTACTCTCTATTTGTGGTATGCGGGCTTCTCCTTGCGGTGGCTTCTCTTATTGCGGCTCAAGGGCCCTGAACGTAGGCTCAGTAGTTGTGGCCCAGGGGCTTAGCTGCTCCACCGCCTGTGAAATCTTCCTGGACCACAGATCGAGCCAGTGTCCCCTGCATTAGCAGGCGGATTCCTAAACACTGGCTTGTGGGATCTTAGTTGCCTGACCAGGGATCAAACCCACGTTTTCAGTGCAGAGTCCTAACCATTAGACTGCCAGGGAATTCCCTTCTGCATGTTTTTATCCTCTTTGACTGGAGAGGGGCTCTGCATACTCTTAGCTCCCAGTTGGGTCCTCAGCCATGCAAGTTGGCTCCTCTGAATTCAGTGAATGAATGAAAGTCGCTCAATCGTGTCTGACTCTTTGCAACCCCACGGACTGTAGCCTGTCAGGCTCCTCTGTCTATGAAATTCTCCAGGCGAGAATACTGGAGTGGGTTCCCATTCCCTTCTCCAGGGGATCTGCCCTACCCAGGGACTGAACCCAGAATCCAGGGAGGAACTCTTTCCCAACATGCAGTCTGAACCCTTGCTCTGATATGGCCACATGGCAGTGAGGGAACTGGGGTCCCGTGCAAGGAAGGGGTGCAGGTGGAGGCTCGGTACACAGCAGCTCCCCTCCCAGAGAGAGAGTGCCAACTGGACTTCTCAGCCACAGTCAGTCACATCTATCTAAATATAGCAATTCCACTTCCAGGAAATTATTACTGATTCCCTTGCACCTGTGGGCAGAAATGCACATATAGGAGCATGCACGTTATCATTGCTTGTAATAGCAGAAACGGGAAGCAACCTAAATGTCCATCAGTAGGGGATCGATTGGGTAGATTACAACAGCCCCATACAATCGGATTCTGTGCTCTAAGGAATGGGTGACTGTGTAGCGCTGATATGGGCTAGATGCCAAGATGCATTGCTAAGTGAAAAAGCAGTGGTAATATACTGCACTCCCATTTGGATTTTAAAAAGAAAGATATGCTGTATGTGATAGAAATTTTCTGGAAAGACCACAAAAGAAACTATTAACAGTGGGATGCCTCTGAAGAAATATACTAGGGACTGGAGGTCTGGGAGAGGAAAGGAGACTTATTTTTCATTGTATTCCCTTTTGTGTTTTTTGGGAAAAATTTTTTTTAAACTATGTGCATGCATTATCTTTTTTATTAAAAAGAAAGTGTGTGTAGGGGAGGGAGAGTTTAAAAAAATCCTCAGGTTTTATCTGGCTTCTCAGGTACTTTTTCTCCCCTGTCTCGTGGCCAGGTCCTGACTCACAGGCCTTTTCTCAGCTCCGCTCTCTCAGCCCCAGCCCATGCCCACCCCTCCCCCAGGATCCATTACCACCTCTCACAGGTACTTAAAACCTACCTTTTCGCCTCGAAATACAAATAACTCTAATCTAGAGAGAAGGTTGAGCTTCATTGCACTTACAGAACAGACAGAAATCAGCTGGCTCTGAGATGCTCAATAAATGTTTGCCGAATTGAATTGAATCTGTGACTCGGTTGGTTACACCGAGCAAGGTTCTAATTGGCCAAGGTCAGCCATCCAAATCCCACACAGGTTGGCTCACTGGATTCAGAGAGGGGCTCTTTCCCTGCATGCATTCCGAACCCTGGCTCCAACATGACCTGGGGGCACTTTTCGTGTACACCATCTCTTCTCCTAGAGACACAACTCAGAGTGACTTGAGAAAGCGGGATAGAACAATGGTGTGATCGATAGGGAGGTCCAGCTCTGGAACGATTCTGACTCAGAAGAGCATCTGGAGAGGGGCCCCCAAAACTCCATGACTTTTTTTTTCTTTTAAGTATTAGCTGCTTTGATTTTTTTTTTTAATATTAATTTTTAGCTGTGTTGGGTCTTTGTTGCTGTGTGGGGGCTTTCTCTGGTTGCGGCGAACAGGGGCTTCTCTCTAGTTGCAGTCTGCAGGGTTCTCACTGTGGTGACTTCTTTTGTTTTGGAATATGGGCTCTAGAGCACAGGCTCAGTAGTTGTGGTGGATAACATGTGGGATCTTCCCAGACTAGGGATCAAACCTGGGTCCCCTGCATTGGCAGGCAGATTCTTAACCACTGGGGGAAGTCTTAACCACCAGGGAAGATTCTTAACCACCAGGGAAGTCCCTGGCCAGTTTGATTCTATTCTAAGAAGTTTTTGATAGCGATAGAAAAGATGGCATCTTCTGTGACCATGGCAGTGACTCACCTGTTGCTGTATATGTTCAACCTGAGGCTGGAAGACAGCCACTGAGCAGGCATGTGTAGGAGAAATGAAGCTTCAGTGGTTGGTTGTTTTGGTGGACTACATTTTTTGTGTTTATGTTGCACATAACATAAAATGTACCATTTTGAGCGGCTTTAAAGTGTGCTGTTTTATAGCATTAAGTACCTTCACACTGGTTTGCAACCCATGATGACCGATTTGAATGGGGCATGGTTGTTAAAAAGTAGAGAAAGGCCACCAAATTCCTGGCCACTTGATTTCTGCTTAAGGAGCTCATCCTTGCTCGGGATTGGCCTGTGTCCCACATAAGTCTTCCAGATTCCAGCTTCTGAAGCTGCCATCCAGGGGGATTCCTTCTCTGGTCTCTGTAATCATCCACAGGCATTGACAGTCCAGTAGAACACCAGAGCGGGGAGGGGTCATGGAAGACTCTAGAAACAGAGATATAGGTATCATAATTTGGTGACATTTCTCCAACTGTTTATTTCTTTTTTTCCCCTGTCTCAAAAATTCTCTCAGAGAAGGCAATGGCACCCCACTCCAGTACTCTTGCCTGGAAAATCCCATGGATGGATGAGCCTGGTAGGCTGCAGTCCATGGGACTGCTAAGAGTCGGACACGACTGAGCGACTTCACTTTCACTTTTATGCATTGGAGAAGGAAATGGCAACTCACTCCAGTGTTCTTGCCTGGAGAATCCCAGGGACAGGGGAGCCTGGTGAGCTTCCGTCTATGGAGTCGCAGAGTCGGACAAGACTGAAGCGACTTAGCAGCAGCAGCAAAAATTCTTTAGCCTAGTGGAAGGAAAGAGTATATATCCCTTGCCCATGATCACTTTCTCATTCTTGAAATAAAATCGCCGCCCCCAGTGGTTCTCCAGACCTGGCCAATGTGTGATGCCCCAGCACCTCTCTCCAGGCTGTGATCCAGCAGCTTGCCACGGGCTCTGCCTCTCTCACAGTAGAGACTTCTTGTCCCCATAAGGGTTGTTCTGATGAGGAAGCGTTTGCCTGCAAGCGCAGTGAGTCAGAAAGTTTGATGTGCCTTCCAAAAAAAAAAAAAAAACAAAACCCAGCAGCTATAATCTTTGGCCACATTAATAGAAGTGTCCAAATCTAGGACACTGAGGGGCCTGCTTTGCTATCTGCTGCGCACCCACTGAGTCATCCGCTTTTTGGTCATCTTCCACCAGTCCAGCCCATCCCCTGCACATTGCTCAAACGTATCCCCCTCTCTCCATGTCCCCTGCTTCTACCATCTTAAACCAGGGCCCTGCATCTAACGCTTGGACTATTGCAGTAGTCTCCTGATTGGTGTTCTAGCTTCTTCTCTTGTCTCCAGGCTTTGCCCTGCAGAAAGGTGATGTTTGGGGAAATGATCTGATCATATCACTTTGATTGTTTAAAATCCTCCAGTGGCTTCCCACGGCTCTGGGATCACAGGCTTCATTTTTTAACAGGACTTTCAGGGCTTCGTGTAAACTGACCCCTCCTGCCTACGCCTCTGATCACACCTCACATGACTTACCCCTCTTACTGATTTTCGGTCCCTCACTGTGTCCGTCTTCATCCTGGTCAGGGTCCTCCCACAAGCAGATGATGCTGCCTGTAATATTGCCTCTGCCCCCACTCCCTCGCCTGGATAATTCCTTCTCTTCCTTTAGAGCTCAGCTCAAATGACCCTTTCTCAAGAAGCAGCCCTGAGCCTGCTAGACTACAGCAGGTTCCCCAGTTACAGGCACCCAGGGCATCCAGCACTCATTCATTTGGTCACTGAACAAACATGGAATGACACCTGCCAGATACTAGGAGCCTGGATGGTGAGGACACCATGGTGAACGAGACAGGCAGAGCCCTGCTGTCATGGGGCCCACATTCCAGGGCGGGTCAGGGACGAGAAAGCAATGGCAGGCTGATGAGGACTGCGGAGGTGACAGCACAGAAAGTGGGCATGGGCAGTGTGAGATAAGGTGCTCAAGGAAACCTTAGGAGGAAGTGGCATTGATCAGAGAGCCAGGTGAAGGATGGATGGAGTATATGGATGCTGGGGCAAGAGAGGGACCGGGTAGAGGGGAAAGCCAGAGCAAGGCCCCTGAAAAAAGTGTGCCTGGCGTGTTCCAGGAACAGCAAGATGGCCCAGTGGCCGGGGCACACGCACCAGGGGAGAGGAATGTGGGCAGAGTGCTCAGTGCACACGAGGCCTTTTGGGTCATGGGGCGATCACGGCAGGCTATCCTCTGGGTGATGGAGACCCATAGAGAAAACTGGCTTTTTTTTTTCTTATTTTTTTTAAGTGGAGGATAATTGCTTTACAATATTGTGTTGGCCTCTGCTATACATCAACATGAATCAGCCACAAGTATACATATGTCCCCTCCCTTGTGAACCTCCCTTCCATGTACCTGTACATCCTGAGTGAGTGAGTGAAAGTCGTTCAACTGTGTCCGACTCTTTGCAACCCCATGGACTATACAGTCCATGAAATTCTCCAGGCCAGAATACTGGAGTAGGTAGCCTTTCCCTTCTCGAAGGGATCTTCTCAACCCAGGGATTGAACCCAGGTCTCCTGCATTGCAGGCAGATTCTTTTCCAGCTGAGCCACAAAGGAAGCCCAAGAATACTGGAGTGGGTAGCCTATCTCTTCTCCAGCAGATCTTCCCAACCTAAGAATCAAACCAGGGTCTCCTGCACTGCAAGTGGATTCTTAGGTTGTCACAGAGCACCGGGTTGAGCTCCCTGTCACAGAGCAAATTCCCACTGGCTATCTATTTTACATATGGTAATGTATATGTTTCCTTGCTATTCTGTCAATTCATCCCACCCTTTCCTTGAGGGTTGGGACACTCAGTTTAGAAAGGTCAGAAACTCAAACTGTTGAAAAAAAAATTTCTCAGGCTCGTAAAACTGTGAGATTCATCTTCAGGCGTGACTTGATCACCAGGACTTGGTTTCTGCTTCTTAGCATCTTAGCATGACTTCTCTTGCATCAGCACATGCTCAAAAGGCCCAGCAACTACAAGTTCACACCCTCCTCCCTCTCAGAAAGAGAAAGCTTATCTTTCTGGGTCTGACATCACAACCTTGGTTTGGCCCTGAACCAGTCACTGAGGCCTGGAAAGTGTGCTGATGGGGGACTGTAACCAGAAGGTGGGGACTGTGTCCTGGGTGGCCAAAACCCCACAGAAGCTGCAGTCTGCAAGTGATTTGCTAAGAAAGCCCTTTTTCTTTTTGCACTAGATGATGTACTCAGAACCCCATTTGTCCTTCTTGTCATCATGGCAGCCCCGGAGTCACCCCACTAGTCTTGTTTGACCTCCTCATTTTGCAAGTGAGCAGGCTGAGGCTTAGCAACCTTCTCAAGGTCACACACCACGACTGCAGTGGAGCCAGGATTGGCATCGAGGCATCACCTGGTGGGCAGACCCTGAGTCTGGGGCCAGCCTGCCAGATTTGAATCCTGGCTCTGCCATTTGTCAGCTGTGGCCCTGTATTCTTTTCCTAAGGCTGTCATAACAAATTGCTACAAATAGAGTGGCTAGGGAATTCCCTGGCAGTCTACTGGTTAGGACTCCGTGCTTTCGTTATACCGGGGCCCAGGTTCAGTCTCCAGTTGGGGAACTAAGATCCCTTAACCTGTGTGACTTGATCAACTTAAAAAAAAAAAAAAAAACAGCCACACACGCATGCACTCGCAAAGAAGCAAGCAACAAAGAATCCTAAATTGAGTGACTTAAAACAGCAGAAATGTATTCTCACGGTTCTGGAGGTAAAAAAGAATCTGAACTTAAGGTGCTGGCAGGACTGTGCTCCCTCCAAAGGCTCTGGGGGGAGCTTCCGGTGGCAGCGGCTTCCGGTGGTGGCTGGTGGCCCTCGTGGTACTCCAGTCTCCGCCCCTGTCTTCACCAGGCTTCTCTCTTCGCTGTCTTCTCCTCTCCTGTCTCTTAGAAGGACGTTCGCCGTTAAATTTAGGGCCCATCTGGGTAATCCAGCATGATCTCATTTCAAGATCCTTAATTACATCTGCAGACTCTTTCCAAATAAAGTCACATTTCCAAGTACCAAGGATTTGGATGTGGACATATATTTTGGGGGCCATTCATTGAATGGTTTTTCCGGTAGTCATGTACGGATATGAGAGTTGACCATTAAGAAGGTTGAGTGCTGAGTGGATGCTTTCAAACTGTGGATGCTGGAGATGACTCTTGAGAGTCCCTTGGAAAGCGAGGAGATCAAACCAGTTCATCCTGAAGGAAATCAACCCTGAATATTCATTGGAAGGACTGATGCTGAAGCTGAAGCTCCAATACTTTGGCCACCTGATGCGAAGAGAGAACTCATTGGAAAAGACCCTAATGCTGGGAAAGATTGAGGGCAGGAGGAGAAGGGGTGACAGATGATGCAATGGTTGAACGGCATCACTGACTCAATGACCATGAGTTTGTGAGCAAACTCCAGGAGATGGTGAAGGACAAGGAAGCCTGGCATGCTATAGTCCATGGGATTGCAAAGAGTTGGACACGACTTAGCCTCTAAACAACAAGATTGAATCCATTCCAGGGACCTTGGAGAAGTCACTTAACCTCTCCAAACCTCAGTCTGTCATCTGCAAAATGGGAATAATACCACTTCATAGCATTGCCTTGAGGATTAATATGAGATAATTTTTGCTGGGTCCTTCACAGAGGACCGAGCATGTAGTACTCAGTAAATGTTAGTTATTTTGAACCCAGGCCCAGTCTGGTCTTCTTGTGGGCTTCTCTGAAGCGGCTTTCTTTGCAAGTAGACTTCGGTAGGCTTGGGTTCCCTCAACTAGTAGCAGTAGAGACAAGTCAAGTAGTTGGTGTCTTTTTTTCTTTTTAATATTTATGTATTTGGCTGTGTCAGATCTTAGTTGCAGCATCTAGGCTTTTCTCTGTGGTGAGCAGGCTTCTCTCTAGTTGTGACATGTGTCCTTAGTGGCAAATGGGATCTGAGTTCCCTGACCAGGGATCGAACCCACGTCCCCTGCCTTGGAAGGCAGATTCTTAACCACTGGTCCACCAGGAACGTCCCTAGTTCGTCTCTTGATGGAGACACTTTGGCCAAGTTTAAGCCAAGAGTCCCCTGCTGGCTCTTCAGTTGGGGCCTGTTCTGTTGTCCAGGCTCCCCCTTCCTGAGGCCTGAGCTGAGAGGTGGAGTTTTTTGAGGAGGTCTCCTGTCAATCAAACTCTCACCCTGGCTCTGGGAGGCAGGCCTGGAACCCTATGATTTAGAGTGATGGAATGTAAATTGCAGAGAGCCCACGCTTCCCATTCGGCTGAGGTCCCATCAGCATCTCATTGCCCTTCCCTGGGGCTCCTCCAGGTCTCATCTGGTGGATTCTGTCCGCAGAGCCCCTCCGCGGCAACCACGACGATGGCTTGCTTCTTACATCTATCACACCTGCACTGTGACAATGTAATTTTTATCTCCGGTTGTTTATTTCTCAGATGGAACTACTTGTAAATTCCAAGAGGAAAATATATCCCCGTGTGTGACAGAACCAGCCCAGGGTGATTAATCTGGGCTTTTAAGCTGGGAAGGCAAACCTGGGTGATGCTGCTCCATGTCTAAGTGTCCAACAATCAACCATGGCCATTAATTGTCCCCCGACAAAGCAGTGGCCCCAGGAGAAATCAGGTTCCATAGGATCTGATCCAGCCAGATGGGACTGGGGTCTTCATTCCCCATCTGTTGGGTGGCAAGCAGACCCCTAGGGACAGAGAGTGGGAAGCAAGTGGCTTGAGGCCAAGAGGTGGGGGGAAAACCCGATATTTCAAGGCTTAGTTGACAGTGGGTGTGAGAAGGACTGGGGACTAAGGGCATCGGTGTGCCCATAGCAAAGGCACAGGCTTGTGTGGGCCCAGCAGATCCAGGTTCAAATCTGAACCTCACTGCCTACCATCACTTTGGAGGAGTTCCTTTACCCCTCATGCCAAAAGAGGGGTTTCTTAGTCTGTAAAATGGAGCAAAGAATATTTGCTCCATAGAGTAACTGAGAGAATTAAACAAGCAACGTATGAAAAGTTCTTATTGCATGGAATGGGTGGTTTGGTTCTTTTTTTTTTTTCCCCCTAAAGGCCTGGGGCAGTGCTCAGGCCTGCAGAAGATGAAAGTCACAGAAATAATCAGAATTCTGGAAGGAATTCGAAGGAATTTACAGAACCCTCATGCAAAGTTTAGTAGAGGTTTGGGGAATTGAAGAGACTTCGAAGCTGGATCGGAGAAGGCAATGGCACCCCACTTCAGTACTCTTGCCTGGAAAACCCCATGGACAGAGGAGCTTGGTGGGCTGCCGTCTATGGGGTCGTACAGTCGGACACGACTGAAATGACTTAGCAGCAGCAGTAGCAGAAGCTGGATGGAACCCAGTTTCCTGACAGTCACCATTGTACATCATCACATCATACTGCCTCCATTGCAGGGGCCTCAACCTGGGCCTCCCTGCCTCCTGCGGGGCCAACCAATGGGCCTCAGGAGCCATAACCCCCTGCAAGGATGTGCACTATTCTGTGTGTGAGTGCATTTTAATGCCTCCAGAGTTTTCATCAGATTCTCAAAAGGTGCCCCCATTCAAGGACTTCCCTGGTAGCACAGTGGATAAGAATCTGCCTGCCAGTGCAGGGGACATGGGTTCAATCCCTGGTCCGGGAAGATTCCATATGCTGCAGAACAACTAAGCCCATGTGCCACAACTACTGAGCCTGTGCTCTGCAACAAGAGAAGCCACCACAGTGAGAAGCCCACACACCTCAAGAAAGAGTAGCCCCTGCTCACCATAACTAGAGAAAGCCTGCACAAAATAACGAAGACCCAGGGCAGCCAAAAATACATGAATAAACATTTTTTTAAAAAAGAGAGAGTCATATAACATTAAAAAGCTTCCCCCATTCAAAAAGATTGAGGGCTTTTTTGGACTCTGATAGAGACTATTGAGGGGTGGAGGTGGGGGCATTGCCCAACCCTCCCACCTGCATTTGATGTTCTACGCAGCTTCGATCACGATCAAAAGCTGACTGTGATCTGAGGTTTTCCTTGGCCTCAGGGCCCTACCAGCCCTTCTCATTCTACCCTGGTTCTTGCCGTTCTTTCTCTGGAAAACCAGCTTGCATGTGCCAGCTAGAAGCACGGTGTGTGTATGTGGTCAGGGGTGTGGGGTTCCAGGTTTTGACATTCTGGGCTGGTTCCGATTTTGTGGAGTTTACACAGTTTAGACTCCCCTTTTTATGAAAAAGTATAACAAGTCACGAGAAACTTCCCTGGTGGTCCAGTGGTTAGGAGTCCGCTTTGCAAGGCAGGGGATGCAGGTTCGATCCCTGGTGGGGGAAGTAAGATCTCACATGTCAAGGAGCAACTAGGTCCACGCTCCACAGCCATTGAGCCTGTGCACTCCGGGACCCACAACTAGAGCCCTCATGCCTTGAAGGAAGATCCCACATGGTGCAATGAAGATCCTGTGTGTTGCAGCTAAGACCTGAGGCAGACAAACAAATCATTGTAGCTAATCTCTAAGTCATGTCCGACTCTTTAGTGACCCCCTTGGACTATAGCCCACCAGGCTTGTCTATCCATGGGGTGTCCCAGGTAAGAATACTGGAGGGGGTTGCCATTTCCTTCTCTAGGAGATATTCCTGACCCAGGAATTGAACTGTGTCTCCTGCATTGGCAGGTGGACTCTTTACCACTGAGCCACCAGAGAAGTCCAAATAAATGAACAAGTAAATATTAAAAAAAAAAAGTCATGAATACAGAACTAGGTGCAGGGCCTTGGGAGGACTGTGGATGCTTTGTTAGGATCCCTGTCAATCTGCCTCTGCTGGTGTTGTTACTAAACAAGTGTCCTCAAGAGAATATGGGGTCTCAGCATCGCTCACCCACCAAAGGTCTGTGGCCTCCCGGGGGCACTGACCCAGTTTTCTGGATGCTGCTCCAATGGGTGCTTGAGATGGATATGTGAAAAGATCAGCCTGCCCTCAAGGAGCTCCCAGTAACAGAAGACCCAGTTTATGGGTAAATAATGACCCGCTGGCCACTGCAGCTCCCCTGCTTTTGCTTTGCTACCTGCTGAGCCACCTTGCATTCCCCCAGCTCAGCAAGTGGTGGGGGCTCCCCAGCTTCACTTTCAGGGTTACCCCACAGATAAAAAGGGTCCTGGCTGTCCACTTCTGTGCAGGAGGAGGAGAGGGCTGTCGACAGGGCCTCCAAGGAGGGTCCCAGCGTCTGTGGCATGGCCTCTTCCCATAGTTTCTGTTGAGATGAGCTGAGTATGATGCTTTGTTCAGGCCCAGGTTTGGGGCAGGCTCTTTAGAAGATGGAGGGTTAGGGAGCATAGAAGCTACCTTCATCCTTTTAAATAAAATTAATGTATTAATTAAATTTAATTTATTTGACTGTGCTGGGTCTTCACTGCTTTGCAAGGGCTTTCTCTAGTTACTGCAAGCAGGGGCTGGTCTTCACTGCAGTGCACAGGTTTCCCATGGAAGTGGCTTCTCTTATTGTAGAGCCCAGGCTCAGTAGTTGTAGCAGCACGTGGAATCTTCCTAGTCCAGGGATAGAACCCGTGTCCCCTGCATTGGCAGATGGATTTTTAACCAGTAGGCTACCGGGAAAGTCCTCTCCATCTTTTTTTTAATATTTATTTATTTGGCTGTGCTGGGTCTTAGGTGCAGCATGAGGGATCTTCGATTTTTGCAGCCTATGAATGCTTCGTTGAGGCATGTAGGATCTAGCTCCTTGACCAGGGATCAAAGCTGGGCGCCCTGCATTGGGAGTGCTGAGTCTTAGCCACTGGAGCACCAAGGAAGTCCCTTCCCTCCATCCTTGCCTTGTCTATTCACTTGTATTTGCATGACACTGAAGATATGATGGCAAGAAAGATGCTGTTGGGAGCGAGAGGCTGACCCCTGACGACCCGGATCTGGCTCTTGCTTTGCCAGTTTGTACTTGTGGGCTTTGTGGAGGCCTCTGAACCTCTTTGCGCTTCCAGTTTGTCATCTAGAAGATGGATAATAACACCTGCCTTGCTGGAGTGTTGAGAAGGTTAGGGATTTCACATATGTAGCGCTGAGCACAGTGCTGACCCTGAGGTCAGTGGCTCTAAATTTTCACTTACTGTTATTGTTTTGGAAGAGCCATCCCTGCCCCCTTGGAGTTTCCACCCTTTTCTCTCTAGCAGCTAGGCAAGTCTCCTTTTCTGCTGGGTCCTAAAGCTTCCTGGGAGAAGACTGGTCAAGCCAAGGCACGGATGGATCTCCCAGGGCAGTGCCTTGGGCAGTATTGGTTGCAGCAAATTGGAGCAGGCCAAGCTGGACGGGGTCGGTAACTCGGGTGGGGCGGGGTCAGGATGGGCAGATGAGGAAGCTGCAGGAATGAGGGATGGACACCCATCTCCCTACCCTGCCCTTCCAGCCTGCTTTCCTAATGCCTTTGAAAGGGCGAGCACGTGTGCCCAGTGACGCAATCAAGTCCGACTCTGCGACCCCATGGATGGTTTAGCCCACCCTGCTCTTCTGTCCATGGAATTTTCCAGGCAAGAATACTGAAGTGGATTGCCATTTCCTCCTCCAGGGGATTTTCCAGACCCAGGAATCAAACCTATGTCTCCCGCATTGGCAGGCAGGTTCTCTACCACTGAACAACCTGGGAAGCCCTCCTGGAAGTGCAGAGCTGAACAAAGGAATTTTCATTTGCCAGTTTCCCAAGAGGGTAGTTTCTGCCTGGTACCATGGGTAGGTGACTTCCAGGAATCTGCTGGCCACTTGCTCCCTGGTAGGACCACTGCCATTCCCTAGAGGGGTCCCAGGAGAATCATTGGGATCACTTTGTCCCACCAGTGCCTCCCTGCCCTTCTTGCCCAGGGTGGCTTCAGAAAGCAGCGTGGATCCAGAGACAGGGGCCATTTCTGGCCCTCTGGGAAACTCTGCTACCCTTCTGATAAGGATTTAAACAGGTTGTTGAGCGGGCCCACTAATTAATCTTTTGTTTTTGTTTATTTTAATTTTTTGCTATGAAAGTAATACATGCCATCTGTGGAAAATTTGAAAAAAAAAAAAGGTATAGAAAACTCTAAAGAAGCAGGAGAAAAAGCCCAGACACCAAAGCAGAGTCAAGCACAACTGTTAATATGTTAATATGTTGGCTGAAAAGCAGAAGCTTTTAAAAACCCCATGTAAACATCAGTGTCAAAGGCTGCCTGGGACTGCATGGAATTAATCTTTTTAAGAAAACACATCTGAACCAAGTGCATTTGGAGTGAGGGGATTTGCAGGCACCCCCCTCCAGGCTGGGGAGTGTGAACAAAGTCTGGGTCTTCAGCCCCTGGGGTTCAGCAAGTCTTTCCAGGAGCCTCCCAGAAGGTGGGATGGGGTTTGCCTCAATCTCAGAGATTTCCTTCTCTACATTCTTGCCCGGCAGGAGCGCTTTCACACTTGGTCTCTCCGCCTGCCGCCTGGGGTCTGAGGAAGGCAGTGAAGGGTAGAGTATGGAAGAGAGGGATTGGTGTGTGTGTGGGGGGGGTGATACTCTCCGCAAAGAAGAGCTATCCACTGGCCAAGGGGCAGAGTCAGCTAACCTGCTTCCCCTTTTTCTTTCCTGGTGGGGGTGGTGGGGAGGGCCCAGTCCTGCTGAACTGCAAGTGAGTAACACCTGCCCTGAGAAGATGAGTTCTCAGTGCAGGCTGCAGAGGACCGCATGGAGAGCGCTGCCTAAGAGGGAGAGTGAAAAGGCAGAGCCAGGAGCGGGTGGAGCAAACAGCAGCTGGAGCCAGGCAGAAGCCTTGATTGCCCCCACCCCCTGCCCCTTGACTCAGCACTCCTTTTTATTTATGCATTTAGGCTGCGCTGGGTCTTCCTGGCTGCGTGTGGGCTTTCTCTAGTTGTAGCGAGTGGGGGCTACTCTCTAGTTGCCATGCATGGGCTTCTCATTGGGGTGGCTCTAGAGCGTGGACTCAGTAGTTGTGCCACACAGGCTTAGTTGCCCCTTGCGTGGCGTGTGGGAATCTTAGTTCCTGGACCAGGGATCGAACCCGTATCCCCTGCATTGGCAGGTGGATTCTTAACCACGGGGTTACCAGAGAAGTTCTTTAGCATTTCTTTAGGGTGGTTGTAAATGGTGCCAGGAGGCGGCAAATGCAGGGATGCTGGCTGGGAGGGGCCACCATATGAGGAGCGAGGTAGCCAGCACACCTTTCATCACAGGGACCCACCTCTGAGAGGCCACCTGCACAAGTTACTGAAAAAGGGGTGGGGATCAGAATGCCACGTGCTGAATGGGAGGCACCCAGCATCAGTGACTTATGCCTGGTGGCACCAGCTTCTAGGCCCTCATGGAACTATTTATTTTCCTGGAACTGAGGGCTGAGAATTTGTCAAGCACCATGCTAAATGTTCTATGTTTATTACTTAACCATGACAGCAGCCCTAGGAAGCAGGTGTTTTCCCCCATTTTACAGATCAGCAAACTGAGAGGCGATGTGACTTGCTCACGGCTACACAGCCCCGTTGGTCATCGGCTGGAATTCAAATGCAGGCCTGCTTTCAGGCCTGCCGTCTTAGCCACTATTCCCACTGGTTGTTGGTGCTGGGAGAACCCACCTGGAGAGCAGAGTCAACCAAAAGAAGTCCACCAAAACCCTCCTCTGAAAGCTTCTGCTCCCTTAGCACCTTCTCTGGGGACAGAAGAAGGTGTATTTATGTGCCAAAAGAGAGCCTAGATCCTGGAGGCGGAGGTCCCACCCGTTCTCATTCTCGGGTTTCTCTGAAATGCCAGGTTTGGGCTGGTCTGGGGTGGGAGGCCAGTCTGTAGCAGGTCAGGGCTCTCGGACACGGATTCTGAAATCGGTGACCCCTTCTGGGCTAGATACAGCAGTGGAGGCCGCAGCGCGGTGCCTGTACCTGGCAGCCGACCAAACCGCGACCCCCAGAGGCCATAGCGATTCCTCTCTCGCGGAGTGGGCAGGAGGGGCAGCAGGAGGGTGGCGGCGGGCGGCGAGCGGATGCGGGATGCGGATGCGGCCGCTGGCCTGCTCCCGGACCAGCTCCCACCTTGGCCGGCCCGGCGGGCGCTGGTTGGCTCCTTGGGAGTGCCGCTCACCCAATCACACACCTGCACAGTTGCCAGGCAACTGGGACTGAGTTGTAACACCTCGGCGGCGAGAGCCGGGATTCTGTTTTTATTTTCCAGGCTGTTCCAAGTCTCTCCTTAGAAGTTGTAGAAAAATGGCATTCGGTTTACCTCCTCAGAGGGACCACACCCCTCAACCTCCCAGTTTCCATCCCCCAGCCCCCAGCCTGGAGGTCTTCACCAGACTTGCCCCGAGATTCCGGCTCCATGGTTCCCTCTTGGGGCCCAGGCACCCCAGGGAGTCAGGCATGCAAGGGGCCTTGGGAGCTCCTCACAGCACCCTCATTTTGGGAGTCATCCTCAGGGGGAACTGGGGACTTCTGCCTGAGGCAGGGTGGCATATCCAGGGAGGACTCCGAAGGCAGGGAAGAGCAGGCTTCAAGGTCGCTGGCCTCCGAACGACCTTGGGATGGCCTTGGGGTGGGCGTGGGGCATGGCTTGGGTCTGCTTCTGGCTTTACATACGGCTTACTATCTGGGTGTTTCCCAAATTTCAATTTCTGCTTCACACCTTCTCAGCGTCTCACCCATCTGTGAGCCACCTGCACTAATTTTTCATTTCTTTTCTCTTCTCTATATTGACCCACTTTAGCTTAAATAGATGTATTTAAAAGGGAAACTTGATAACACTTCTGTAAATGGAGACAGTACCACTTGCCATAAATAGAAAGTAACTGCAGAAATAAATACAAAAAAACAAAATGTTATTAAATTTTAGCACATGGAGTCTGATCTGGGAAAGCCATAATGACAACAAAACAATGCTTATTAATGCTTACTCTGTGCCAGACACTAGCTAAACACTTTACATGGATTAGCTCTTTTGATCAGATATTATTCACGTTCCCATTTCACAGACGGTGAAACTGAGATACAGAGAAGCTAAGGGCTTTGGCCAAGGGACATATAGACATTAAATTATGAATTAAGTTTCAAAGGTGAGTCCTTGGTGGTCCAGTGGCTGGGACTCTGTGCTCCCAAGGCCCGGGTTCAATCCCTGGTCAGGGAACTAGATCTGACAGGCAACAACTAAGAGTTTGCATGTTGAAACTACAGATCCCTGCAACGAAGATCAAAGATCCCATGCGCCTCAACTAAGACCAGGCACAGCCCCCCCCCAAAAAAAGCTGAGTCCCATCCAAAAACTCGGAGAAGGCAATGGCAACCCACTCCAGTACTCTTGCCTGGAAAATCCCATGGAGGAAGAGCTTGGTAGGCTGTAGTCCATGGGGTCGTGAAGGGTCAGACATGACTGAGCGACTTCACTTTCACTTTTCACTTTCATGCATTGGCGAAGGAAATGGCAACCCACTCCAGCGTTCTTGCCTGGAGAATCCCAGGGACGGCGGAGCCTGGTGTGCTGCCATCTATGGGGTCACACACAGTCGGACATGACTGATGTGACTTAGCAGCAACAACATCTAAAAACTGTGCTGTCTCTACAGAGTGATACCTCTGGTTCTCTGCCCTGGTAATTGGGTGGTGGCCCTTTCCAGAATTAGAACAATGCTTTGAGCCTCAGCTGCAGTGGTTTTTTCCTGGGTCCAGGACATATAACCTGCTAGGTGCTCGTATAGTTAAAACACATATTCAGCCAACAGCCCTATGAGTGTCTCATTTTACAGCTCAGGGAACTGAGGCTCAGAAGGCCAAGTCACTTGCCCAAAGTCACACTGTTGCTGAGTGGCAGGGCCAGAATGTGAGTCCTATCTCTGCGGCGCTGACTCCATCTTATACCTATTTGTAGCTCTGCTTCATGCACCTGCAATGCAAAAGTTGTGAGTTTGATCCCTGGGTTGGGAAGATCCCCTGGAGAAGGAAATGGCAACCCACTCCAGTGTTCTTGCCTGGAGAATTCCATGGACAGAGGAGCCTGGCAGGCTACAGTCCAAGGGACTGCAAAGAGTTGGTTGCAGCTGAGCACATACACACACAACTTCATGGAGAAAAATGAATCTAATGCTTAGTAAACATTATAGCAGAAACAAGCCCTCTGCCTCTCAAGGGGAATCAAATCCCCACTTGGGGAAACTGAGCATTTGTGGAGCCCAGGCCAGGCTATAGATAGACACTTCCTCTGAGCTGAGTCTTGATCTCTGGAACTGTGGCCTTCTGTTGGTGGGTGAAGACCCCCAGGGCCAGCCCCTAGGCTCTGGGCCTCCCTACACCTCAGCAAAACCCTACTCCCTGGCCAAGGATGTTTGTTTCTTTCTTCTCTATCTCCCTGAAACATAGTCCATCATCCTCTATCAATATGAGCAACTGCTTTTCTCACTCCGGAGCTGGCTCATTCTTACCTGGAAGAGAAAGAATAAGGGAGCCTTTGGAGAGAGAAGAAAATCATATGTTATTTTTTAAAAGGCATCTGAGCAAGTGTTGAATAGAGTTCAAGAAAATTGCCTTAAAGACCTGCTCTCCGCAGGGAAGGTGTTTCTCCTGGCTCCCAAGTATTTGCAAACTTAATTGCACATTTGTATGGGCTACTGTTTTTATTTCTTCCTGGTCTCAGAGGTGGGCTTTGAAGATTGTGCTCTCTCTGTAATGGTTTTCTTTATCTCAGATAAATTTTGCACACCTGCAAGGTAGAATGGCTTGAAAGAAACTGTGTCAGAATTGGCTCTTGATTTAATAAATCTGCAAATGAAGGAGGGTTTGATGAGCTGATGTGATGTTAGCCTGCCCTGAGCCTCCTGTCACAGGGGTGCAGCCTGGTCCCACCCCCACCCCCAAAGGGGCTGTGCTGAACTGCAGAGCCTCAGCCCACATCTCTGCTGAAACCCTCTCTTTACCTGAAAGCTGAAAGCCAGGCGGTATGGGGGAAGACCCGTTTCTGCGTGGGTGTTTGGAGACTTTTAGGCCAAGATGCTAATAAGAGGCTTTTAGGTTAATTGTAAAACCACAGCTCCCCTCTGCTGGGGACTTCTCAAGCCTCCCGAACTGTATTTTCTCAAAGAACTAGAAAGTTCATTTTGGGCTCTGGACCGTGTGGGGAACAAATAAGGGGTGAGACCTCAATACTTGGAGTTGATGGGAGTGCCAACACCCAGGGCAATGCAGGACCCCAGACTTGTGCACAAGCCCCTCTGGGCCTCTTTGGCCTCCACCCCATTGAAATGTGCCCCTTTCCAGAGGGTGAAAGTGCTAGCCCTTCCCCAACCCCACCCCTGGAGTCTGACCTATTTGTTCCCAACTGTGAACTCCTGCCCAGCGGACAGGTAGCATGGGGAGGGAAGGCAATTAGAGGCGGGAGGAAAGTGCTTGCTGGGTGTTTATCCTCATCCCTGCCCGAATGTCTCAGCTCTTGCCCTCCACACACGCTTCTGTGTTCTGGGTTGACTTTCAATCCCCTCCCCTCTGTGCCCTCTTCAGGCCCAGGAGTGGTTTCACCGGTGGTTCCTTGCCTGCTATTTGCTATCCCCGAGGATTGCCTAGGCCCTGCGCATAGCTTGGTCAACTGTCCCTTTATTGAACGATCCTCAAAATACCTAATGGCACCCAATGGACTCAGTGGTCCTGGGCACGTCATTTGCCTCTTGGAGCTTTGGTTCTTTCACCTATAAAATGAATTTTATTCTTCAACAGTTTGCTCGTGTGGTTGTAACGAGTGCAAAGTGCTTGACCCAGGGCTTGGAGGACAGTAACTTTAGCCTTTGGGGACAGAAATGGTGTGTGTGGGGGCCGGTCAATCATCTCTGTCCTTGGCAGTTGTCTGTCCTGGTCTTCTGCCTGTGGTGGTCTTACATCCTGCTGTCAGCTTTCCAGCCACAAGCCAGGGCCTGTTGACCAATTGCCTAGTTTAGGAGTGGGGCACCAGGAGAGCAGACTCTCATGGAACTTGGGAAGCTGGTATTTCTTTCTTTTTAAATTTTATTTATTTATTTTTCTAATTTTGGCTGTGCTGGGTCTTGTTGCTGTGCGGGCTTTTCTCTAGTTGTGAGCGGGGGCTGTTCTCTAGTTGCAGCGCGCAGGCTTCTCATTGCAGTGGCTTCTCGTGCGGAGCACGGGCTGAAGGACGCATGGGCTTCAGTAGTTGTGGGGCACAGGCTTAGGTGCTCCAAGGCACGTGGGATCTTCGCCAACCAGGGATTGAACCCGTGTCTCCTGCTTTCGCGGGTGGATTCTTAACCACTGGACCAGAAGACAAGTCTGAGAAGCTGATGTTTCTTTTGTCCTGTTTGCTCCACAGAAGCTTTGCATCCAATTGATACATGCACATTCTTTTCAGTCTTTATTTATTGTTATCAGGAAACAAAACAGTCACAGATTTGTGCAATATAGTGTCCCCTGAGAATGCAAAAGAAAGAAACAGATGATACCAGATATTCCTGCTGGAGCAGCCAGGTGTGGGTTGGACCTTGGACTGGGTTCTAAAACTATATTTCAGCAGCTGCTTCTCTGTGTAAAGGAAACATGTCTGGATCTAGGCAGTGCCTCTCTGACCTGGTCTACTCTGGAGTCTCATTCAGCCTTTGGGGTTGAGGGTCCAGGAATCAAAAGGAGAGCGGAGGAAATGGGCCTGGTGAGGAGTCTGTGAACTGTTAGTGTTTATGAAAGCATCTATCTAGGAAGGTGAGAAAGACAGGGAGGATGGGTCTCTGCTCTCAAGAGGATCAGAGCTAAATTGGGAAAATAGCAGTTATCAGGAAGTGATGAGAGCCCCAAGCGGGAGAGGGATAGGCCGGCACTAGTCCAGGGCAGGCTGTCAAGGAAAGCTCTCAGGAGAAGGGGACTGGACCCTTGGGTGAGGACAGAGTGTGGAGAGGGCATTTCAAGGGAGGCCAGCTCAGAGTCTGGGGTAGCCAGGCTGCGGCAGCAGTTAAGTGTGGCCTGGGAGTAGCCGGAAATCCAGGTGTTGGGGGTGTGGAGGGGGAAGCAAGGAGTGAGTCCGGCTTATTCAGAGCCTTAAATACAGGTAGGGTATTTAGATCAGGAAGTAGGACTTTGGGAGCCCTTAGAGGAGGGATTCTTAACCTGGGGTTCCCAGATGGACTCAGAGCATCCCAGAAACCCTGAAACTGTAGGGTGCAGTGGTTGAAGGGTCTGGGCTTTGTCTTCAGACCTTCCTGCACTGGGTTCTAGTGCCATTTTCTAGTTACTCCTTAACCTTTTTTTTCTTCCCAGTTAATTTTTACTGGAGTGTAGTTGGTCCACAATGTTGTGTTAGCTTTTACTGCACAGCAAAGTGAATCAGTGCCACATATACGTACACACATTCTTTTTAGATTCCTTTCCCGTCTAAGTCAGTACAGAGCATTGAATAGAGGTCCCTGCACCATACAGCAGGTTCTTCTAGGCTACTGTTTTCAAATAAGTGTTGATCTGTTCCAGATGATGAAATAGTTCTCATTTGCAAATGTCTGAGTAGTTGCTTCTTGTCACTGTCCATTTTTTCTAATCAGGGACTAAAGCACACAATTACTACAGGGGTCTGTGAAGTTTTTCTTGTTAAGAGGAGGCTTTAGTTTTGAAAGGCATAAAGCACCTACAAGTAGGAATTAATATGCGTGCACTTACTCACTCAGTTGTGTCTGACTGTTTGTGACCCATGGACTGTAGCCCACCAGGCTCCTCTATCCATGGGATTTTTTCAAGGAAGAATATTGGAGTGGGTTGCCATTTTCTTCTCCAGAACGCTTTTTTAAAAAATTAGTGTTTGTTTTTATTTATTTGACAGCCCTGGGTCTTGGTTGCCGCATATGGGATCTAGTTCCTTGACCAGGGATTGAACCCAGGTCCCTTGCATTAGGAGCTCAGAGTCTTAGCCAATGGACCAACAGGGAAGTCCCTCTCCTCAGCCTTTTTGAGTCTCGGCTTTCTCCTCTATGAAATGGATCTAAATGGTAGTATTTAGCCTGCAGTATGTTTCAGGTAATGAGTCCAGATCATGGACATGCTGCATGGTGTACCGTCACTGGCTTGCTCTAAAGATCTCGGTAAAGGGCAGCTGTCATTAATATGCTGCAGAACTGTGAGTGACTTCTCCAGAGAGGGTCTCCTACAGCTTTCATGAGATTCCCTAAGGGGTCCCTGATTCAAAAAATGTTAAGCACCACTCACTGCTTGAGAGGTTTAAAAATAGCAGTGTGCTGAGCAGCAGAGAGCAGTGTTTATGTGAACGACACATGGTGGTGTGGGGCTGGGGGCAGGGCCTCCAGTGCGGAGCCTTTCTATTCATTTCTTGGACATGCCAACCCTCTGTCGGTTCATACCCAACTGTCAAGCCTTGCTGAGCCCTGATTCAGCCAAGCCCCTGCTCAATGCCAACACCCAGAGACTAAGAACAACGTCAGTGAGAGGGAAGATGTGTGGAACCAGTTTCCAAAGGTGGCCCCCGTGCCTCCTGTCATCATAGCCTGAAAGGGTCCCTTCCCACATGGAATCGGGATGGTACACAACTGGCTTTAACCAGTCAGATGCAGTGGAAGTGAAGCTGTGCCAATTCCCATCCCCAGTTCTTGATCAAAGCCAGCATCTTCACTTTCCCAAGTCTGAAGAAGATTTTGGGAGGTCTGAGCCATGGTGTAAGAAGTCTGGCCCCCCTGACTCCTCTGGAGAGATCACAGGCAGTGACCACATTGAGAAGAGAAGCCCCAAGACCATATGGAGAAGGAGAGAGGGGTTCAAGAGTCCCAACTTTTTAGTTCTGAGCCCAGAGGACCCAGGGATCCCCACCATCTGTCTGCAAGCACAAGAGATACCCTGAGTGAGAACAACAGAATAACCATCCCACAGAGCCCATTCAGCCCACAGAGCCACAAGGTCATGAGTTTTGTTTTAATGGCTCAAGTTTGGGATAGTTTATTACACATGTGGAAATAAATGGACCAACCAAAGGAGAATGTGTAAAGGCAGTTTATTCAGAGCTTGCTTTTTGAAGTAATAATCACTTATGTTTTGGCAGAGAGTCCGAGGCAGGCAGAGGAGTGGGAAAGTTTCAGAGTGGAAAAAAAGGAAGGCCTCAATTGTGCCCTGATTGGCCTGGGGAAGCTAGGGATGGACTCATTAGAAGTAGGGCACCCTTGGACTTCCCTGGTGGTCAGTGCTGGGGATACATGTTCAATCCGTGGTTTGGAGGGAGGATTCCACGTACCTCAGGGCAGCTAAGCCTGTGTGCCACAACTACGGAAACCCGAGAGCTCTAGAGCCCATGCTCTGCAAACAGAGAAGCCACTGACTACAACGAGAAGCCTGCACACTGCAACTAGAGAGTAGCCCCTGCTCACTGCAGCTAGAGAAAGTGTGGAGCAGCAACAAAGACCCAGTGCAGCTCCAAATAAATAAATATTTTTTAAAAAAAGAAGTAGGGTATCTTCTATGTGTGGTTAGGAGCATATTGGTTTCCCCTGCTTGACCTTAAGTTGCAAGTGGGGACAAAAATTAGGGAAGCTAGTCAAGTTCTTGCCGGTTAGGGCTGATTGTCACAGGGGTTAGTGTTTGGCTCCCTGGACTGTTTGCTAGAGATGTGGACTGATTTCCTACAAGTCTGACTTGTTGGTAGCAGGCTGCCTTCTTGGGCTGGTTACTGTAGGTAAGGGGACAGTTTCCTGGGCTGGTTACTGCAGACTGAGTGTCAAGTTCTGTTTTTCTACGTGGTTTGGCATTACCTGTTTGTATATTCAGTCTCACGTATGACAACAGATTCCTGCAAGTGAACTGATGATAGTGAAGCCATGTGGAATGAACAGAGCTTTCTAGGTGAGCCCAAAAGAAGGAAAATCACACTTAGCTTGCACTAAGTTTGAAGAACAGGTGAGAACTCGCAGGTAGATGAGGGAAGGAGGGACATCTCAAGGCGAGGGGAGCATGACCCAAGGCCTGGTGATGGGGGAGACATGCGCCAGGTGGACCAGGTTGGGCTTGTGACAGAGCTGAATGCTGGCTTAGGATCCAGGGCACTGGACAAAGAGGGTCACAGCCATTGGAGTGATAGGGTCAGAAGGAGGAGCTGGAAGAGAGAAAGGATGAAGGTAGGAGATGAGCAGGCAGCTGCTCTCTTGGGAAGGAGTTTTGAAAGTGGAAGCTACAGGGGTGAACGGGACTCAGGGAAGAGAAGAGAAGAAATGCAGAGTCCAGGTTTTGTGCAGACTAAGGAGTCAATGGTCACTGAGAAGGTGACTCAGGGAGAGGGAAGGAGGTTTGGAGGGGGGTGATACTCATTTGGGGAATGCTGAGTAGGAAGAGTCTGGGTGATCCCAGGGGACGCGCACGGAGCCTTTGGAGATTTGGATTTGGAGCTAGGAGTGAGCTAAGCAGGGAATGAATTTGTGTAGGTTCTGGTGGCCCCACAAGGATTGTGGATAGAATGGGAAGAGGAAGAGGTGCGCATGGCAGGGGCTGAGAAGGAATGTCCTGAGTGACCCGAGTGGCGTTGACCCTGGAGAGAGCTATGTTGAGGAAATTGGGGGCAGAGGAGATTTCAAAGGGCAATTGATCCAAGAGAGAGACTGAAAACGGTGGGATTTGGGCAGAAGCAGGGAGTTTGTAAGTGAGAAGCAGGTGGAATCCCAGAGCAGGGGCTGGAAGTGAGAGGAAGCGGGCTGACTGCGAGGAGAGAGACTTTTCAAGTGGTTTGCCTCTGACTGGCCTGAGTCGGGAGGAGAGAGGCGGTGGCCACAGGGCGATATTGGTTTGGCAGGGTTTGCTGTTCAATGGGAGAGGCTAGAGTGAGTCTCAAGGCGGAGATGGAGCAGTCGATAGTGGGGGCAGGGAACTGGAGATGCTGAGAGGGCGCACACCAGACAAGGAGGCACTGTCAGAAACCACGGCCTCGGGCAGAATCGGGCTGCAGGTGAGGTTGCGCTGGCCCAAAGTGTGTTTTGTTTTGGGTGGAATTTGCTGCTAAACAATGACATGTGGAAATTCTCATTCCCACTGTCTGGAAAAATCAAAGCCCTCCCCTCCTCTCCTTTCCACAGGCAGCAGGGGTTGGAGCCTGGGCCTCTCCAGATGGGCCAGGCTTCCAGGTGGCCATCCGTGCATCCTACCTGCCCTTCTCACGCTTTGTGTTTCTTATTTGGCCCCAGGAGACATTTCCCAGGTGGCGCTAGTCATAAAGAACCTGCCTGCCAATGCAGGAGACCTAAGAGACGCAGGTTCGATCCCTGGGTGGGGAAGATCCCCGGAGAGGGGCACGGCAACCCACTCCAGTATTCCTGTTTGGAGAACCGCATGGACAGCGGAGGCTGGGGGGCTATAGCCCACAGGGTCACAAAGAGTCGGACACGACTGAAGCAACTGAGCACAGCACAGACGTTTGCACTGAAACCTTGGGGTGAGGAGAGGTGAGAGGGTAGACCAGAGCCAGCCTCAGCAGGAGGTCTGATGAGGGAGGGTGCTGAGAAGGTGAGGAGGCAGGCCCGGAGGCCAACGGTAGCGATTAGGGAGAGTGGGAAAGGTTTGGAAAGGCCACTGAGGAGAACGGGAGAGGAAGCTGTGAAGGTTGCATGGAGTGAAGCTGGGGGACAGGGACCTTCAGTCCAGTCTACACCCCCGGGTGATGGAACAGAAACTAGAGGGAGGGGAGGGCGCAAAGGAGGCTGCTCTGTCCTCCAGGAGCCTCCGCACCCACCTCCGTGTCCTTTGGCTCTGTTAGTGGGTCTGGGCTGTCCTCAGGCCTTAGGGCCACACGGACAGGGCCCCAGAAGACAGAGCCTGCCCTCTTCTGTCCCAGGGACCCTCCCAGGCTGACAGCATACTGGGAAGCTCAACATGGCACCCTGAGGGACTCAAGTTCAGGAGGGCCCTGCGAATGAGTGCTCCCGAGACTCCGCATCAGAGCCATCTCCGATCCTCTGCGGCAGGCCCTCAGGAAACACACGTCCCCTCCCTACAGCTGTCCTCCCTTTGAAGTCCCTTCTGTCTGTGCCTCTGCGGCTGGTTCTCTGTCACCTGGGATGGGGCTTGCTCTTGACAGGAGAGCGGGGGAGGGTGGGGGTGGGTATCATCCCTGAGCCTCCCCAGGTAACAGCTCTCAGCACACACCTCGAGATGAAAACATCCCGTCCGCGCCCTCTGCAGGGATGCTCCGGTCTGCCTCGTGTGGGGAACGGTGCGAGCTTGCACACATGTCACAGAATCACGTAGAGCCGGAATGTAATTAGGCGATGTTGGGGAAAATTCTGTCTGTCTCCTGGGAATATTGGAATAATGAGCCATCACAGAGGACCCAGGAGGCTGGCGGGGGGCTGGTGACCTGAGCTGAAGCCTCGGATCATTCATTAGCTCTGGAGGTGCTCCTGATTTGTTCCTCGTTCCAGCTGCCTAAATAAGCTGGCCCGATCCTGAACAGAAAGCAGCAGATTTAGTGGAGAGCCTGAAAGGGTACTGTGGGCTTTGAAACAAGAAAGCGAGCAAGTTGTGTGTTTCTGGGGTGGGGGAAAGACAGAAGCCACAGTCATCCTGGTGGCATGCAGCCATTTGATAAACTGAGTCCAGGTGAGGGCGGAAAATCGTGGGGTAGAGGAGCCAGACATTCTGGAGTGTGGACTGGGTGTGTGGCTGGCAGGGCAGTGGGCAGGAAAGCCTGCCAAGGCCTGAGGCTGGGCTGAGAGGGGCCCGGAGTTTTCAGGAGAGCCACCTGGGAGAGGTGCAGGCCAGCCCTGCTCTGAGCTAATTCCTCTGCACCCTCAAGGGGCGGGCAGACCCACTCAGAGTACTCCCAGCCCGCCCTCCCTCATAATGCGCTGGGTATCCCTGCCAAGATGGGCTTCCCAGGAGGCACTAGTAGTGAAGAACCAGCCTGCCAGCGCAGGAGATGTGAGAGACTTGCGTTCGATCCCTGGATCAGGAGGATCCCCAGGAGGAGGGCACAGCAACCCACTCCAATATTCCTGCCTGGAGAATCCCCATGGGCAGAGGAGCCTGGCGGGCTACAGTCCGTGGGGTCGCAAAGAGCTGGACGTGACGGAGCACGCACACACAAGGGCAGATTCCCCCTGAAAGTTTGAGGGGCAGGAAGCACCCAGATACAGGCTTACCTCTGACTACGGAGTGAGTTCCACATGCATTGGTTTTTCTTCTTAGCTCAGAACCTGCTCTGATCTTAGAGGCAGGGGTGATGGGAGCTATGGGGCACCAAGGGACAGGAAAGGTTTCGCACAGCCCTGGGGCAGCAGGGGGCCTTCGGGATGGTGGAAGGCTGTTTTCTGGCAGAGGCAGCTTGAACAGGCCTGGCTGGCCAAACGGAGAAAGGCTGGGGGGACTGCAGTCCACAGACAGGTTAATGGCTCCTGCCTTGCACACAATTGAATTTGCCCTCCTGAGCCTCCTGGCTTTGGGGAAGGGCCTCTCCTCCTGGGAGCCCAGTTGGACTCCCAGAGCCACAGGGCCTAGGTTGGCAGGGCCTGATTGGATCAGGAGAAATAAAGGATGTGGGACTCCCAGACAGTCCAGTGCCCAGAGGAGCCATTGGCTCAGCCCTATTTCAAAACGCAGTTGCAAGTGTCTGTAATATACATCGCCATCTCCTCCCACCTTCTCATGTCTCTGAAAGGTAGCTGCGAATGACTCAGACTCAGAAAACTTGGAACTGGTCTGTTTTTCTCTGCATCTGTGCGGGTGTCCAGCCCATGCCAGGACCAGGCTGGGGGAGAAGAAACATGAAAAAGACTCCATCTTTTCTTTCTCCTCAGTACCTTGCATCTTGTATCAAACCCAACTCCTAGACATATCTGTGTCTCCTCATTGTGGGAAGCTAGTGAAAGAGTTAGGGCAGGAACCAACCTGTGGGCTGCAGACAGGTACCTCCTGTCAGGTCGGCGGTGGTGTTGGATTAGAAATAAAGTACAATAAATGTAATATGTTTGAATCATCCCAAAGCCATCCCCTGCACCCTGGTCCAGAGAATAACTGTCTTCCATGAAAGCAGTCCCTGGTGCCAAAAAGGTTGGGGACCAATGAATTAGGGGACAAATTGCAAAGCAGAGGAGACATCATGGACTCCAAACCAGACAGGCTGTCTCTTGCCTCTATCCCTTTGACCATGGTGGTTCCTCACCCAACACAAAGGCAAGGAGGAGCTTCTACTCGCCCTTGGAGGCAGCCTTTCCACTGTGACCCCCTCCACTCCCTGGCAGCACAACTGGCTGTCACCCTCACCCATGTCTCTAAGAGCATTTTGAATGCTCCATCATGGCACTGATGCTGCCCTCGGTAACTCAATCCACAAATAATTGTTGAGTGCCTCCCAGGTGCCTGGCACTGTCCTGGGGGTTGGGACATGACAGGGAACAAGCAGATGAGAGGAAAGACAATAAACATGTAAACAAATAATTAAGTAAGAGGGCTAAGAGGGCAATAGCGCAATGTACTCCTGCAATCCAGAGGGACTGGTGTGGGCAGGGGCGTCTGCTTTAGACAAAGAGGTGATGCTGGAGCTGTGGCTTGAGTGCTGAGAGGGAGGTGGTCCCACAAGGGCCTGGGGCAGGGTGGTTCATGCAGGAATATCAGCGCTAAAACACCAAGGCAAACATACTGTATCATTCCATTTGTATGAAACTTCCGGTATAGGCAAATCAGAGATAGAAAGCAGATTAATGGTTGCCAGAGGCTGGGGCAGGGGGAGCGAGGAGGCAGGATGGGAATGACTGCTAATGGTTATGGGGTTTTCTTTTGGGATGATGAAAAGATTGAGCTTGCTGGGACTTCCTTGGTGGTCCAGTGGCTAAGACTCTAAGCTCTCAGTGTAAGGGGCCCAGGTTTGATCCCTGGTCAGGGAACTAGATTCCACATGGCACAACTAAAGAGCCTGCATGCCACAATGAAGATCAAAGATCCCACGTGCCACAAATAAGACCCAGCGCAGCCAAATAAATAAATACATTAAAAAAAAAAAAAAAAGAATGAGCTTGCTGTATTCTAGGTACCGAAAGGCCAGTGTGGGAAAAATGGTAGAGGATGGGGCTGGAGATGTGATGAAAGCCAGTCATGAGGAAGTGCTGGGTGGGTAAGAAGCTTGCATTTTATTCTGGTGCAGTGGGGGAGCCACTGGGAAGTCTTCAAGCAGGAAAGGAACAAGATAGCACTTACCATTTTTAAAGATGCTGGTGGCTGTGTGTGGGCCGTGGGTGGTGATGGGACCTAAATAAAAGCAGGGAGATTGGGTGGAGAGGCCGCTGCTAGGGTCTGGGGGAGAGGCGATGGTGGCCTGGGACAGGATCCTGCAGGCGGTGAGGATGGTGTGATGAGAACCGACTTAGGATTTATTTTGAAGGTAGAACTAGTGGGACTTGATGGATTAAAGGGAAAGAGACTGAGGGCTAGGGAAGAATGGAGAATGCCATTTACATTTTCAACTTGAGCAACTAAAAGGATGGGGTTGGTGTTTACTGAGATGAGGAAGCCTGTGCAGGGAACACCTTTGGGGCACTCAGAGTTTGAGCAGCTTATTAGATATCCATGCGCAATGCCAGGGGAGCCATTGGGTGGGCTGGTCTGGAGTTCAGGACTGAGACACATGTCTGATCTTATCCCCATGGAGACAGTATTTAAAACCTGAGCCTGGGTGAGCTCCCCTGGGGATAGGTGTGGGTATGGAACAGAGAAGATCCCAGGGCTGTGCCTAGGGAGTCAGGCTATGTAGAAATCAAGCCAAAGAAGAGTCCCCAGCACAGCAGACCAAGAAAAGCAGCCAGCAAGGCAGGAGGAAAAAAAACAGCAGTTCTACCTCTGCAGTGGAGAAAGTGTTTCCAGAAGGGAGGGCCCACACTGTTCAGTGAGTGCTGCTGAGAAGATGAGGAGAAGGGGACAAAGGAGTCATCTTAGGATTTAGCAGTGTAACTAGAGATTGGGCTACCTCTAAGTCCGACTTCCCTGATAACTAGGTTGGTAAAGAATCTGCCTGCAATGCGGGAGACCCCGGTTCGATTCCTGGGTCAGGAAGATCCCCTGGAGAAGGGATAGGCTACCCATTCCAGTATTCTTGGGCTTCCCTTGTGGCTCAGCTGGTAAAGAATCCACCTGCAATGCGGGAGACCTGGGCTCGATCCCTGAGTTGGGAAGATCCCCTGGAGAAGGGAAAGGCTACCCACTCCAGTATTCTCGCCTAGAGAATTCCATGGACTGCACAGTCCATGGGATCGCAAAGAGTCAGACATGACTGAGCAACTTGCACTTTTCCCTGTGAGTCTGAGCACCCAGCACATGTGTGCTGTGCTGAGCTTGGTCGCTCAGTTGTGTCACCCAGCACATAGTAGATGTTTATTTAAAGGTTCAGTTCAGTTCAGTCGCTCAGTTGTGTCCGACTCTCTGCAACCCCATGAATTGCAGCATGCCAAGCCTCCCTGTCCATCACCAACTCCTGGAGTTCACTCAGACTCATGTCCATTGAGTCGGTGATGCCATCCAGCCAGCTCATCCTCGGTCGTCCCTTTCTCCTCCTGCCCCCAATCCCTCCCAGCATCAGGGTCTTTTCCAATGAGTCAACTCTTCACATGAGGTGGCCAAAGTACTGGAGTTTCAGCTTCAGCATCATTCCCTCCAAAGAAATCCCAGGGCTGATCTCCTTCAGAATGGACTGGTTGGATCTCCTTGCAGTCCAAGGGACTCTCAAGAGTCTTCTCCAGCACCACAGTTCAAAAGCATCAATTCTTCTGCGCTCAGCTTTCTTCACAGTCCAACTCTCACATCCATACATGAGCACTGGGAAAACCATAGCCTTGACTAGACGGACCTTAGTCGGCAAAGTAATGTCTCTGCTTTTGAATATGCTATCTAGTGGTCTTTTCCAATGAGTCAACTCTTCACATGAGGTGGCCAAAGTACTGGAGTTTAAGCTTCAGCATCATTCCCTCCAAAGAAATCCCAGGACTGATCTCCTTCAGAATGGACTGGTTGGATCTCCTTGCAGTCCAAGGGACTCTCAAGAGTCTTCAACACCACATGAAGATTATTTCCCTCAGGTTATTAATACATTGCAAAAATATTCCATGTGTTTTAAGCAAATTTAGAGCATCTGAAAAGCAAGATCACATCCAAATAAATCTACAAGTATTCCAATTGTCTATTCCTAGCCTGGGAGGCAGTTAAGTTCTGGGAAATTTTGTTTATTAAGACTCTTTATTTGAAGTAGTAGAGTTTACAGCAGCTTTTCTCAAAATACAGTTTTAGTATCATGATAAGCTGAAGAACTTGTTAAATAAACTCTTCAGTTGACTCCAGACCTCCTGAATCTCTGAGATTGGAGTCTAAGAATCTGCATTTTCACTAATCATCCAGGTAAATCATGGGCTCACTGGCATTTGAAAACCACTACTTTTAAGAGAATGTATTCTCTGCATCGGCATCTCCATTCCTTCCCTGCAAATAGGTTCATCAATACCATTTTTCTAGATTCCATATACATGTGTTAATACACTATATTTGATTTTCCCTTTCTGACTTACTTCACTCTGTACAACAGGCTCCAACTCTGTGTCACCCTAGGGACAGTAGTTTGCCAAGGTCCTCTGTCCATGGAATTCTCCAGGCCAGAGAATTCTCCATCCATCTCACTAGAATTGTCTCAAATTCATTCTTTGGGAGAGAGTGGAACAAATGGAGTAAGTAGCATCAGATGTAAAATGGGTAGTTGGTGAGAAGTTGCTGTGTAGCTCAGGGAGATCAGTCTGGTGCTCTGTGATGACCTGGAGAGCAGAGGGGAAGGAGGCTCAGAAGAAGAGAATATATATATAAGTACGGTTGATTCGTGTTGTTATATGTCAGAAACCAAAACAATATTGTAAAAATTAAAAACTGAAACATTAAAAAATGTTTTAAAAATGCAAAAAAGAAAAAGAGAAAATGTATGTGCTATCATATGGGATAATTACAGATACAAGAGTAAGTTGAATTTTTTATAAATTTTGGAGTCGAGTTGTAGATTGTAAAGAATGTTTATCTGTTACCTTAAATCTATTTATGCCTGAAAAATTTCCTAGTGATGATTAGAGAGTGTATTGAGCTGACTTCCATTATGACCATATGTAACCCACCATGTTCAATTTCACGTGTATGAATATTTACACCACGATTTGTGCTTTGTGTGCATGTGCGTGTGTGCTCCGCTGCTCTGTGGTGTCCAACTCTTTGCAGCCCCGTGGACTGTAGCCCACAAGGTTCCATGGGATTCTCCAGGCAAGAATACTGAAGTGGGTTGCCATTTCCTCCTCCAGAGGCTTGTTCTGACCTAGGGATCGAACCCATGTCTTCTGAGTCTCCTGCTTTGGCAGGCAGATTCTTTACCACTGAGCCACCTGGGAAAACTTAGGGCTAATTCATCTTAAATCATCCCAGAAAACTTTCAGCAAAAATTATGGTAAGCACTCAGTAAATATTACTTTACAAGGAAATAAATGAATGAATAAATGCCCATGTCATCTTTTTCACCCCTTCCTGCCCTTAAAACTTTCTGTATATTTTATCACAGTAATTAGTATTTTCACTCATCCAGATTCCAAGTTAAAAGCTGGAGCCACCTTCCCATTTATATGCCATGCTGAGTCGCTTCAGTCATGTCTGACTCTGTGCAACCCTATGGATTGTAGCTTGCCAAGCCCCTCTGTCCATGGGATTCTCCAGGCAAGAATACTGGAGTAGGTTTCCATTTTTTTCTTCAAGGATCTTCCCAACCTAGGGATCATACCCACCTCTCTTACATCTCCTGTATTGGCAGGTGGGTTCTTTAACAATAGCGCCACCTGGGAAGCCCCTCGTTTCTATGACTGGTCACCAAATTCCTTCTTGTTTGTGCCATCTAGAATTTTCTCACTTCCTTGGTATCTCCAAGCTTGGGTTATATGAGATGGTATATGTTAGTTTCTCAGTCATTTCTGACTGTGACTCCATGGACTATAGCCTGCCAGGTTTCTCTGTCCATGAGCTTTTCCAGACAAGAATATTGGAGTGGGTTGCCGTTTCCTTCTCCATGGGATCTTCCTGACCCAGGGATTGAACCCAGGCTCCTGCATTGCAGGCAGATTCTTTACTGTCTGAGCTGCCGGAAAGTCCAATATATGTTGGTAAAAGGAATTACAAATCAAAAGATATAAGGATAAAGAGCATATATGCACCTAAGCATATATCCTATAAATATTTAAAACACTGTTATACAGAATTAAAATCAATAACTATAGATTTTAGCACAATCCTTTTAGAAATTTTAAATCATATAAAAACAATCAAAGGACTATAGGAGATTTAAATATCACAACTGATGAACCTAAACCAATAGATGTATAGAAATTTAGGCCAAACATATGACCATTGCTATGTTTTTTACATCAGAGATAAGTGAATATGGAATATCCATAAAACTATGTATTAAATTTCAAAAAAGTTATCATCATACAGACTGTATCCTCTGTTCATCATAGAATGGAATTAGAATCCAGCAACAGAGGATTTTTTTTTTTTTTTATCTCATATGCCTCGTAGTGAAGTAAAATAGTATTAACTAACCCTTGGGTTGTAAAGAATACTATAAAGGAAATTACAAAATACTCAGAATTGAGCCACAAGGAAATATGCCAAAATTTTGGAATACAGTTAAACAAGTACTTAAATGGAAATTTCTAGTTTGTAATACATTTGCCAACAAGAAAGAAAAATTGAAAACAAATGCACAGCTCTCAACTCAAGAATCTGGAAAAAGGAGCAAGGAACACACACCCAAAGGAACACAAAAGGAAACATTAAGACTAAAAGGAGAAATTGGTGAAAGATAGAACAGTAGAGATTAACTGTGCCTGAAATTAGTTATATGAAAAAATGTGTAATATAAATAAACCATTGTTAACAGTGGCAATGTAGAGGTGAGGCGTGGAGAGCAAGAGAGAGAGCACTAGTGTGGAGATAAAGAAAGAATGAAAAGTAATAACTCTGAATAATGTATATCACAGCCTCTAACTTTTATACTACATATAGTATATGTATTATATTTCTATTATATATTGCAATTATGTATGGTAATGGAACTAGTATATAGAAATATATACAGTATCATATATGATAAAATGTATTTTACATTCATATGAAATATCCATCACATATATATATATCACATGTGTACACATTATATGTAATATTTTGTATAGTGTTGTGTATGCCATATACTATTCTCTAATTCATGAATTTATATAATACATATTGCAAAAGTATAAAAATAGCAAAGTATTGCATTATAAAAAAGAGAATAATAGTTGCAACAGTAATTAAGGGAATATAATCATACAGTAACTAACCTGATAATATAGACAAAAAGGGAAATATATAAAAATTAATTCAAAAACTAAAAACTGGAATAAATTGTCATTTTAAAAGTGAAATGGAACTGAATCACTTTACTATATATCTGAAACTAATGCAAAATTGTAAATAAACTATACTTAAATCAAAATAGAAATAATGAAACAGTATTAAAATCCTCCATGCAACAAGAGCTTCAGTTCAGTTCAGTCGCTCAGTCGTGTCTGACTCTTTGCGACCCCATGAATCGCAGCACGCCAGGCCTCCCTGTCCATCACCAACATCCATGGATGTGATGCCATCCAGCCATCTCATCCTCTGTCATCCCCTTCTCCTCCTGCCCTCAATCACTCCCAGCATCACAGTCTTTTCCAATGAGTCAACTCTTCGCATGAGGTGGCCAAAGTATTGGAGTTTCAGCTTTAGCATCATTCCCTCCAAAGAAAGCCGAGGGCTGATCTCCTTCAGAATAGACTGGTTGGATCTCCTTGCAGTCCAAGGGACTCTCAAGAGTCTTCTCCAGCACCACAGTTCAAAAGCATCAATTCTTCGCCTCTCTGCCTTCTTCACAGTCCAACTCTCACATCCATACATGACCACAGGAAAAACCATAGCCTTGACTAGATGGACCTCTGTTGGCAAAGTATTGTCTCTGCTTTTGAATATACTGTCTAGGTTGGTCATAACTTTTCTTCCAAGGAGTAAGCATCTTTTAATTTCATGGCTGCAGTCACGATCTGCAGTGATTTTGGAGCCCCGGAAAATAAAGTCTGACACTGTTTCCACTGTTTCCCCATCTATTTCCCATGAAGTGATGGGACCAGATGCCATGATCTTCGTTTTCTGAATGTTGAGCTTTAAGCCAACTTTTTCACTCTCCACTTTCACTTTCATCAACAGGCTTTTTAGCTCCTCTTCACTTTCTGCCATAAGGGTGGTGTCATCTGCATATCTGAGGTTATTGATATTTCTCCCGGCAATCTTGATTCCAGCTTGTGTTTCTTCCAGCCCAGCATTTCTCATGATGTATTTTGCATATAAGTTAAATAAGCAGGGTGACAATATACAGCCTTGACATACTCCTTTTCCTATTTGGAACCAGTCTGTTGTTCCATGTCCAGTTCTAACTGTTGCTTCCTGACCTGCATACAGATGTCTCAAGAGGTAGGTCAGGTGGTTTGGTATTCTCATTTCTTTCAGAATTTTCCACAGTTTATTGTGATCCACACAGCCAAAGGCTTTGGCATAGTCAATAAAGCAGAAATAGATGTTTTTCTGGAACTCTCTTTTTCCATGATCCAGCGGGTGTTGGCAATTTGATCTCTGGTTCCTCTGCCTTTTCTAAAGCCAGCCTGAACATCAAGAAGTTCACGGTTCACGTATTGCTGAAGCCTGGCTTGGAGAATTTTGAGCATTACTTTACTAGCATGTGAGATGAGTGCAATTGTGTGGTAGTTTGAGCATTCTTTGGCATTGCCTTTCTTTGGAATTGGAATGAAAACTGACCTTTTCCAGTCCTGTGGCCACTGCTGAGTTTTCCAAATTTGCTGGCATATTGAGTGCAGCACTTTCACAGCATCATCTTTCAGGATTTGAAACAGCTCCACTGGAATTCCATACCTCCACTAGCTTTGTTCGTAATGATGCTTTCTAAGATCCACTTGACTTCACATTCCAGGATGTCTGGCTCTAGATGAGTAATAACACCATCATGTTTATCTTGGTCATGAAGATCTTTTTTGTACAGTTTTCTGTGTATTCTTGCCACCTCTTTTAATATCTTCTGCCTCTGTTGTGTCCATACCATTTCTGTCCTTTATCGAGCCCATCTTTGCATGAAATGTTCCCTTGGTATCTCTAATTTTCTTGAAGAGATCTCTAGTCTTTCCCATTCTGTTGTTTTCCTCTATTTCTTTGCATTGATCACTGAGGAAGGCTTTCTTATCTCTACTTGATATTATTCTTTCGAACTCTGCATTCAGATGCTTATACCTTTCCTTTTCTCCTTTGCTTTTCAGAAGATATAAATGAATGAAACAAAAATACCATATTTCTGGAGGATTAATGTGTTATAGTGAAGATCTCAGTTTTCCCCAAAATTAATTTCTAAATTTTATGCAATTCCCATCTAAATAGGGAATTTGGTGGCAACTTGACTTTCTAACATTTAAGAGGGAACAGCACAACTTTTTAATAGTTAAGTCAACTGTGAAAAGGAAGGGCAAAGAAAGGAGATTCAGATTATTAGAAGATAGATCATCCTGCAAAATGAGAGTGATAAGAAGCAGGATGCTAAAAGCACAAGGATAGAGAAACAGTGGAACAGGAATAGAACACAGGAATAGATCCATGGAGAACTGGCAGCTGATAATGGAGGCCAATGGATCTACAGGAAAAAGATAAATCATTAAATAAATGTTAGAAAAACTGGCTGATGATATGAAGAAAAATAAAACTGTTTATCAGGGGGAGGGGGGAGCTGAAATGGTACCTGGCTGCTAATCACTCAGTTGTGCCTGATGCTTTGTGACCCCATAGACTATAATAGTCCACCAGGCTCTTCTGTCCATGGAATTCCCCAGGCAAGAATACTGGAATGGGTTGCCATTTCCTTCTCCAGGGGATCTTCTTGACCTGGGGTTGAGCCTGTGTCTCCCACATTGCAGGCAGATTCTTTGCCGTCTGAGCCAGCAGGGAAATGGGGGAGGAGTGTCCAAAGTCTCAAACTTTGAATTATAAAATAAATACCTCGTGAGGATGTAATGTACAATGTGGTGACTACAGCTTGATATTACATTGTATTTGAAAGTTCTAAGTGAGTAGAATTTTTAAGTTCTCATCAGAGATTACTCTGGTGGTCCAGTGATTAATAATACACCTTCTGATAGAGGGGACACAGTTTCGACCCCCTCACTGGGAAACTAAGATCCCTCGTGCCATGGGCCAAATAGTGAGCCTGTGCACGGCAGCTAGAGAAGACCCCCTCACACCACCATGAGAGAAATCCCATAAAGAGCAAGAAAGACCCAGCGCAGTCAAATAAAAATAAATAAAATTAATTTTAAAAGTTCTCATCACAAGAAAAAAAAAATGTGTTCTACTCTTTGTGATGACCCAAGTTAACTAGAGTTATTTTGATGACCATCTTGCAATATACATACACAAATATCAAATCATTGTGTTGTATATCTGAAACTAATATAATAAGGTATGAAAATTTTACCTCAATTTTTAAATTTCAAAAAAAAAATTGTATCTCTTTCTTGTACGATATACAGAGTTTGATTCCAATCATTTGTGGAAGGATGAAACTATAAGCAAAAAATAAAATATAGAATGCTTTATGTGACCCAATAGTGTAAAAAGTCTTACAAAAGAAAACTCCAAAATTAGAAGTCATGAGGCAAAAAAAAAGGTGTTTGGATTCAACTATGGCCAAATTAACTGTTGAAAGATGTTCAATCCTAAATCAAAAGCACTTGAAAACCTCACTTTTATTCTGCATATTCATAATAAATGAGTCATTAAATAATGCCTAAGAAGTACCTCCATGGGGTCAAGAACAGTGTGTATTGCTCTTTTTCATAGCTTGGGGACCCTGCTCAGTGCCTGGCACATAATAGGTGTTTTATAGATATTTGCTGGAAAAAGTAAGTTTTACTTAGTTCCTAAACTATGTAATGAGACAAGGAAATGTGTAATCCATCTTAGAAATATTTTATAAAGTAATTTTAAATTTTTAAGTTTCAGTGATTTTAAAAATAACATTCAGTTATTTATAAAATGTACTTAAGTAAAATACCTTATTTTCTAATTATGGTAGCTAATTAGGGAACCATCACATCATTATTGCCACTTTTATGTTTTGTGGACTTGAATCAGTTTCCAGTGTCAGCTGAGTCACGGGATTTAGATTTATATTCAAAGTGAGCTAAAGAAAATTTGCAGATACAGTCTCATAACAAATTATTGAGGTAAATATTTCTGTAAAGTCCAACTATGCTATATAATCTAAATTCCTAATTTCTGCTAATTTGACAGGCCAGGGTAAAGGGTAGAAATAAGAAGAGTAATTCATGGCTGACTGATTTATGTCTTGGTCTCATTTCCTATGATTTCATCAACTCCCAAAACAGTTCTCTCTTATTCTTGACAAAAAGAAAATATAATATTTTTAACATTAAATAAATACAAACAAATATTGGGCTCAGGGTCAGTTTGGAATGTTTCTGATTTATTGGTTCTGCTATTTTTCTGCTGCCACAGGGAGTGGTACCAATCTCTTGGCAGGCTCTGCTTTCAGTGGTGTTGGAAGAACTGGGCAGCTATCTGTGAACCCAGAGGGAGATGCGAGAGCAACAGATTAAAACTTCACAGAGCAAATCAGATTTCAATCTCTGAAACTAATTTTTGTTTATTCAAAGAGGGGAAAAAAGGGTTTTGATAAATTCCCCAAATAATATAATAGTGATAATAAAGCTTCAAAGTGAGACTAATCCACACTCATTTAGTTATCCCCTAATTGTGAACTTTTAATCTTTTTTTTTTAATCCCCTTGACTGTTCCATTTGCCTAGAGAACTTGGGATCATGCCTGTAAGGTGATTTTTTCACAACTGGTGCTCACTTATTTCAGGTCCTGCATGTAGTGGCTTTGGTAATAACTCAAAAGTGAGGCTTTGTGCTGAACCCTATGGAATAAAACACTTTTTCCAGGTATCATTGTTTAAAAGAAGTTACATTGACTGTACTAATCCCTGTATAGCACTGCTTGATATTGTGTTTCTTAAAATCTCAGAGCAGAGCTATAACTACCACCACAGAGCATCCAGTTGAAAGTATTTTCCTTAAAACCACACTCTAATATACTCCTATAGCCAAATGGTAAGTCATCATTAAACCCATTAATAAAGTTTTTTTATTGCAAATGATAAAAATCCAATTTTTATTAAATTTTGACTCAACTAGTTTGAGCTAGGGATTGGTTTTATTGTCTCAGAACCTGGGAAAGACTGAGATGAAAGACAACCTTTGCAATGTCAGATATACAGCTGGCTTCAGAAACCACTGGAAATAGCAACCTAAATGGAACTCCATGTACCCCTTCTCTCTAGCCCTCACCTTTCTTTCTATGGGTGAATTTTCTTCTAACTAAAGCGGAAATTTCTTAAAGAGATGGGCATACTAGACTACCTTACCTGCCTCCTGAAAAACCAGTATGCAGGTCAAGAAGCAACAGTTAGAACCCAGACAAGGAACAATGAACTGGTTCAAAATTGGGAAAGGAGTACATCAAGGCTATATATTGTCACCCTGCCTATTTAACTTATATGAAGAATACATCATGAGAAATGCTGGCCTGGATGAAGCACAAGCTGGAATCAAGATTGCTAGGAGAGATATCAACAACCTCAGATATGCAGATGATACCTCACTAATGACAGAAAGCAATGAGGAAATAAAGAGGCTCTTGATGAAGGTGAAAGAGGAGAGTGAAAAAGCTAGCTTAAAACTCAGCATTCAAAAAACTAAGACTGTGGCATCTGGTCCCATCACTTCATGGCAAATAGATGGGGAAAAGATAGAAACAATCACAGATTTTATCTTCCTGGGCTCCAAAATCACTGCAGATGGTGAGTGCAGCCACAAAATTAAAAGACAGTTGCTCCTTGGAAGAAAAGCTATGACAAACCTAGACACCATATTAAAAGCAGAGACATCACTTTGCTGGCAAAGGTCCCTAATAATCAAAGGCATAGTTTTTCCCACTATTCATGTATGGATGTGAGAGCTGGACAATAAAGAAGGCTGAGCACCGAATAATTGATGCTTTCAAACTGTGATGCTGGAAAAAACTCTTGAGAGTCGCTTGGAAAGTAAGGAGATCAAATTAGTCAATCCTAAAGGAAATCAACCCTAAATATTCATTGGAAGTCCTCATGCTAAAGCTCCAGTATTTTGGCTCCCTAATGCAAAAAGCCAACTCATTGGAAAAGATTCTGATGCTTGGAAAGATTGAGGGCAGAAGAGGCTGACAAGAGGATGAGATGATTGGATAGCATGACCAACTCAATGGACATGAGTTTAAACAAACTCTGGGAGATAGTGAAGGACAGGGAAGCCTGGTGTGCTGCAGTCCATGGGGTCTCAAATAGTCAGACACAACTTAGCAACTGAACAACTCCAAAAGATAGATCTCTTTCACACTGTGGGAAATGTGGGTACCAAAAATCTCTCAGGTATTATTTTTTGAAACTTCTAACATAAAACAAGGACTGGAATTCTCAGTTCTACTCAAAATCTGGGATACAAATATGCCACTGGCTCAAGAAAAACCTAAAAACTGTAAAGACAGATAACAAATTGCTTTAAAGCAAAAAGCACTGCTACAGATAGAGTCATTTCATAACAACTGAAAGATTTTCTTCATCAGGAAGACAGAAAGACTCTAAACATATATATATATATACACACACACACACACACACACACATATATGGGGTATATTTGTTATATATATAAGGGATACATATAATATATATATTGGATATATTTATCTTATATATAGGAATATATAGTATATATAAGAGATGAATATATATATATATACATATATATGTATATCCCTACTAATTTCACATCAAAATACATAGAGCAAAATTGGCAAATGGAAAAAATAGATTCACATATTTTTAAAATGTCTTCTTAAAATATGTCAACTTGGTCCAACCACCACTGCCAGAAACAAACATTTCACATGAAATTTCTTAAGAGTTTAGGCTTCTGCATGTCAAGACCCAGTTAGCTGATAGTTTCAGGGAAATCTCTGGCATTCAGGGACTAGGTACAGCCATACAATATGTCAAGAGCACTTAATTTAGAGTGAAATTTCACCATCACTGATCCTACTACTGATTGGCTGGTAAAAGGGCAATGTGGCAGAGAAATCTTTGCACTAGTGTTCTGAGAGGTAAAAGGAATCCAAACAATTCTATGGCCTGTGCCAGAGCACATCGTCTTGTGGAAAAGTTGGTAACACAAGCACAACAGCGGCCTCACACAGCAGGTTAAACCTTCAAAACTTGAAAGAGCCCAAGCCATTAATATTTCTTAAGGATCTAAGAATTACAGAATTTTACCTTAAAACTTTGATTTAATAAGTCAGCACTTTTAACATATGATTATAACCACTGTACATTTGTAAAAGAAGTGAGAGTGAAAGTCACATAGTCATGTCTGACTTTTTACAACCCCATGGACTATATAGTCCATGGAATTCTCCAGGCCAGAATACTGGAGTAAGTAGCCTTTCCCTTCTCCAGGGGCTCTCCAGGGATCGAACCCAGGCCTCCCGAATTGTAGGTGGATTCTTTACCAGCAGAGCCACAAGGGAAGCCCAAAAATACTAGAGTGGGTATCCTATCCCTTCTCCAGTGGATCTTCCCAACCCAGGAATCAAACCAGGATATCCTGCATTGCAGGCAGATTCTTTGCCCACTGAGCTATCAGGGAAGCCCATATTTGAAAAACAATATCTAAAACTATAAGTTGATGGATATTTGCAAACGTGAGGTCCCGTCTGAATGCCCCCATTCTTCACCTCTGCATTCACATGTACCTCGGCCCAGAACCAAGCCTCACAGGAGGCCCGGGACACATGTACACCTCACTTTGATTTCAATTCAACAGATCTAATGCATCAGTCTTGGTAGTTAAGCCTCCAGGATCATAGTTTACTCAGATTAAAATACCACTGCTTTCTCAAAATGTTAAATCCTTTGCCTAAGAACAGGTAATATCCAGAAAGCTTAAAGTGGAATTATTACTCAAGGGTAGCTTACTAATCAGAATATTTTTTTAAACATGTAATTTTAACCTATAATGAAACTTCTGTGGAACAGTCCTAACTTTGATTACTCATGATGGTGAAGGGGGATAAAATTGACAGGCAATAAAGTCAAATAATTAGGAGAGACCAATGAACCAGCTTTGATGATCAAACTACATTCTTATTTAAGATGTCTCAATGATGGAGAAATCACCTTCGAGAAGTTCTGATATTTGTGCACATTCCCGCAGCTAGTACGTAGTAGGGTCCACCTATCCTCCTACCTGCTTTGCACAATTTCTATTACACATGCACACACAATTTTATTACACACACACCAGTTTACTGTATTCAACTATGCTTACTAACTTCATTTATTTGTTTCAGTATTTGATTCCTACAGTCTTACATTTAATAAATCTTTCTGAGTATCTACCTAACCTAAAGGCATTATAGAATGTAAAAATATTAATATATTTAGGCAAAAAAAAAAATGAGGAGAGGCTGGCTCAGATGGGCACTATACACTGTGAGAAAATAACTGTTTTAAGTGAGAGAAACCGAACAAGTATAAGTGTTTGAGACAAGAGTAAAGAGGTCAAGGTGGGCCTGGTTCCTAAATATAATGTTTTTGCACTTATATGACTTCGTAAATGATTTCATCCCACTTCTTTTAGGAGATAGATATATACATAGGTAGATATATGCCATATATATAGATAGATACAAAAATAGATGATAAATAGTTAATAGATAGATAGGTGATAAATGATGATGGGGGAGGGAGGACAAAGAAAAGGCAACCATCCATCCATAACTCAGGGGAAAAAAATAACCTTACCTTTGAACCACATTTTTCTTGGTGGTGGTGGTGGTTTAGTCGTTAAGTCATGTCTGACTCTTGCAACCCCATGGACAAGCTCCTCTGTCAATAGGATTCTCCAGCAAGAATACTGGAGTGGGTTGCCATTTTCTTCTCCAGGGGATCTTCCAGACCCAGGAATTGAACCCAGGTCTCCTGTATGGCAGGCAGATTCTTTACCAACTGAGCTGCCTTGCCCCAAATTTTGCTTTGGAAATATTAACAGAAATCATTACTGCTTCCAGTGAAAGTTTGGTCACCTAAGCTCAGGTGGTTTTTTGTTAAAAAAGCCACTCCTGTGTTAGCCCTCTGGGAGCCTAGTTTATATTTCTTCCTGTTCATTGTTTCTTCAGTTCAGTCGCTCAGTCCTGTCCAACTCTTTGTGAGCCCATGGACCACAGCATGCCAGGGCTCCTTGTCCATCACCAACTCCCAGAGTCTACTCACACTCATCTCCAATGAGTGATGGTATCAGTGATGCCATCCAACTATCTCATCCTCTGTCTTCCCCTTCTCCTCCTGCTTTCAATCTTTCCCAGCATCAGGGTCTTTTCAAATGAGTCAGCTCTTCACATCAGGTGGCCAAAGTATCAGAGTTTCAGCTTCAACATCAGTCCTTCCAATGAACACTCAGGACTGATCTCCTTTAGAATGGACTGGTTGGATCTCCTTGCAGTCCAAGAGACTCTCAAGATGTATGGCAAAATCAATACAATATTGTAAAGTAATTAACCTCCAATCAATAAATAAATTTACATTAAAAATAAAAATAAATTAAAAGTCTTCTCCAACATCACAGTTCAAAAGCATCAATTCTTCAGTCTCAGCTTTCTTTATAGTCCAACCCTCACAGCCATACATGACCACTCGAAAAACCATAGCCTTGACTAGACGGACCTTTGTTGGCAAAGTAATGTCCTCTGCTTTTGAATATGCTATCTAGGTTGGTCATAACTTTCCTTCCAAGGAGTAAGCGTCTTTTAATTTCATGGCTGCAGTCACCATCTGCAGTGATTTTAGAGCTCCCCAAAATAAAGTCAGCCACTGTTTCCACTGTTTCCCCATCTATTTGCCATGAAGTGATGGGACCAGATGCCATGATCTTGTTTTCTGAATGCTGAGCTTTAAGCCAACTGTGTCACTCTCCTATTTCACTTTCCTCAAGAGGGTCTTTAGTTCTTCTTCACTTTCTGCCATAAGGGTGGTGTCTTCTGCATATCGGAGGTTATTGATATTTCTCCCAGCAATCTTGCTTCCAGTTTGTGCTTCATCCAGTCCAGCATTTCTCATGATGTACTCTGCATATAAGTTAAATAAGCAGGGTGACAATATGCAGCCTTGATGTACTCCTTTTCCTATCTGGAACCAGTCTGTTGTTCCATGTCCAGTTCTAACTGTTGCTTCCTGACCTGCATACAGATTTCTCAAGAGGCAAAGCGTCTGCCTGCAATGCAGGAGTTCAGTTCAGTTCATTTCAATCGCTCAGTCGTGTCCGACTCTTTGCGACCCCATGAATTGCAGCACGCCAGGAGGGAGACCTGAGTTCAATCCTTGGGTTGGGAAGATCCCTCGGAGGAGAAAATGGCAACCCATTCCAGTATTCTTCCTTGGAAAATACCGTGAATGGAAGAGTCCGTGGAGTCGCAAAGAGTCAGACACGACTGAGCGACTTCACTTTCACTTTATAAATTTAAAGGTTTTTGGCATAGTCCATGAAGCAGAAGTAGATGTTTTTCTGGAACTCTCTTGCTTTTTCGATGATCCAGCGGATGTTGGCAATTTGATCTCTGGTTTCTCTGCCTTTTCTAAAACCAGCTTGGACATCTGGAAGTTCACCGGTTCATGTATTGCTGGACTGGCGAGAGGTGGCTGCACGGCACTGGAGCAGCCAGCAGCGGAGGGAAGATGCCTATGTCCAAGCTAAGGAGAAGCGGCTGAACTTTGCTGGAGCAGCGGTGAAGAGATACCCCACGTCCAGGGTAAAAGAAACCCCAGTAAGATGGTAGGTGCTGAGAGAGGGAATCAGAGGGCAGACAGACTGCAACCACAATCCTACTTTTTCTTATCAAGTGCAGTTCTAAGCAGTAGTCAGGACTCTGCCAAAGCTGGGATGTGACAACACTGTGATTCATGTGGCTGCCAGAGCTATTTGTTTTCTGTGTGTTTTTGATATTCTATGTGTAAGCTTTTCCATGAGTTCAGAACTGAGCCATTGGCCTAAATACGTGAAATTGAAAATTTTATAAGCAGTCAAATGAATCCATCATCCTGTATCAGGTAAAGATGCATTTAGATAAACAGACGGCAGGGCTGCACACACTCTGAAGAGCATTTCTGCTCTTGCCTTCAGAGGCCAAAAACCTTAACTCAAATACATCAGCTATTCTCTTCATCCTTTAACACCTACAAAGTATATACATTCAAGAAATAGATCTCTTATATCTCCCAAGCTTCTTGATTTTGATTATTTTTCAAATTAAAAACTTCATTTTTGAAGGGGAGGGAACTTTCAAGACGGCAGAGGAATAAGACAGGGAAATCACCTTGCTCCCCACAAATACATAAAAATTCATCTGCATATGGAACAACAACTCCTATAGAACACCTTTTGAATGCTGGCAGAAGACCCCAGACTTCCAAGAAAGCAAGCGAGAAAAACAAATACCGTATATTAACACATATGTATGGAATCTAGAAAACTGGATGAGCCTACTTGCAGAGAAGGAAAGGAGACACAGATACAGAGAATGGACTTGTGGACCAGTGGGGGAAGGAAAGAATGGGAAAAACGGAGAAAGAAGCGTTAACATATATAGACTGCTGCTGCTAAGTCACTTCAGTCGTGTCCAACTCTATGCAACCCCATGGACTGCAGCCCACCAGGCTCCTCCATCCATGGGATCTTTCCAGGCAAGAGTACTGGAGTGGGGTGCCATTGCCTTCTCCGAACATATAGACTGCCATGTGTAAAATAGATAGTTGGTGAAAAGTTGCTGTATAACACAGGGAGCCCAGTCTGGTGCTGTTTGTTGACCTGGAGGGGTGCAATGGACAGAAGGAAGGGAGGCTCAAGAGGGAGGAGATATATGTATAATAATGGCTTATTTGCATTGTTATACAGCAGAAACCAACACAACATTATAAAGCAATTTCTTCCAATTAAAAAGTAAATTTTTAAAAAATCCTGTTTTTTATCATTCCTTATAAATCCAGCTAACTTATTAAGCACTTATTATGCTCAAATTACTAGCGGTGAGCTGGGGAAACAAAAACCAGTGAACCCTGGCCCTGACCTGGAGAAGCTCTGCTCATTAATTAGCCAACTCTCAAGTGAGACTTGGTAGAAAGACACATCTGAGCACCATGGATTTGTAACTCTCTTACCCTTCTAAGCAGACTTGTTTATTTAACTCTCTCATATAGTTGCGTGTTCTCTAGTTCTGTCCAGGCTCAGGTTTCCAGAATTCACATGAATTTTCATAGTTTTAAATTTCTACAACTCCCCAAATGTACTATCTTGTACAAAATGAAAACACAGAGGCACTCAAAAAATAATGGGCCGTCTTTAAAACATGTAAGAAAGTGGAATAGCAGTAGGGGAAATGCCTTTTTTAACGCCAATTTTGTCTGAAAAATGCCGACTCTATCTTAAATACGTGGAAGTGGGATCTAGGGGATAAATTTGGCTTCTAGAAACAGATGTTCCTCTCACTTGGGTACTAGAGTTTTACAACGGCTTTCTAATGTACCAGACAATGGCATCTAATTTCTTTATGACACTGACACTTCTGAATAATTATGTGCCAGGAACTGTGCCAGACACCAGTGATAAATATGACGTGTGGCACAGTTCCTATACTCAAAGAAATTTACTCATCACGTTCTTCTAAGTGAATCCTCTGGTCCCTGTGGCTTTCTAAGAGTTGGTACTAGCTACTAGAAAAAAATGTTTCTCACCGAATGACATTGCTTGAATAGTGACACCTCTACCTTTTAAGCCCAAAACCAAAATAATGAAATTTTACAGAAATCTGGGCGTAATTGCAGGCAGGCAGGTAGGGGCATCCCACAGCAGTCTCTAACTGAGTCCATGGGAAATGTGCAGGCTGCTTCTTAATTTGGAAAGCAAACAGAGATAGCAAACAAAGAGAGAAACACTTGTGAGTGGCTAAAAGGAAGGTGATGAACAGAATGTGACTTTAAGGGCTGTGAAAAGGCCTGAGGAGTGATAGGTCACATCATCCTCCCCAGATGTGAGGGCAACCCTGACCTGACTAACACATCTCCACTATGAAGCCTAGAGGATGGAGTAGAATCACTCAAGTGCATTAGTACTGTGTGCTTCTGAACATTTAGCAAGCTTTCTATCATCCTCAAATAGCCCTTGTCAGGGAAACCCATGGCACAAGGAGCAGTGGAAAAGAGCATTAGTAGTACACTGTCTATACTGAAAGCTTAGACCAGTCCCTTAACCACTTCGGTCCTCAATTTCCTATCTTATTAAATGGGGATAATTTCATTATTTGTACTGTATTACACAATGAGCATTGAACACCCAGATGATGTATGTAGAATACATTGCTTGGATCAATAAATGTTGATTTCCTGGAAGAAAAAAAAATTAGAAATTTTTAGAAAGATTCCCATAGCACATGCTTGAGGGCGTATTTGTAAAGATAATGGTTATACTGACAGCAACCAGGCTATTTTGGCCAACACGATTGAAAAACAGATTTATAAAGCCTCAATATAAAACACTGGCATATATGCTTAGTGTTTGGGTGACTGGCAAATGTCCAGCAAGAAGGACAAAGCACCATATGGAATTCAGTGCCTTTTAGGAGAAGTCTTGGAAATTTCTTGAAAGTAGGAAAACTATGCAAAACAAGCAGGCATTCAATTTATTCGTCAAGTAAAAATCGAGTCCCTACATTGTGCCTACATGCAGGGACATTCTGTTAGCAAATAGAGAAGGTGAAGGAGTTACATTCAACAGAAGATGCAAGAGAGCCCACAGTAGAGGTCAGGCAAAGGCAGCCATAAGACGATCGGTGGACCACACAATATATTATCTCCTGTCCCTCCTGAAATCCCCCCAAAATGACTGTCATAACCTCCCAGGGGAGAGGGGAGAGTCAGAACTTAGGAATCATCACTTTGAGTGATGGGAAAGGGAGTTGACTGCATAACTACAGCAGGATTGGGTAGCCTTGCACTTCACCAGCTCTAATTCCAGGCCACATGGATGGTACAATAGGCTATATAACTCTGGAGAAGGGAGATTCTACTCTCCTCTGAATATGTCACCTCATTGTAAGAACAATTCAACAGATACATGCTATTGTCATGGCTTGATCACAAAAAGGAGTTTGGAACGTAATTTAAGTTAAAAAAAATGTGATTGATAATATTATATCAAGCACTGGGTTCTGAAGGTAATGCAATTCTAACCACTGAGCTACAATAAAGGAATTGCTTCAAGTATTTAAAAGCTAACAAATGTGAAATAATCCACATCATACCACCTGCCAATGAAATAGATTGCTTTTGAAATGCTGCTGAAATAGGGTAGAAAGAGTAAGTGGAATTTTATTGTAAGCTCACAGCTCAGTTTGTTCCCGGCAATGCTAACTTCAAGCCATAACAATATGTTCCTGTTAGTTACTAGCTGTGGCTTCATTCCAACCAGGTCTTTGTGTTGGAGAGGACAACTATGGCTATCACTATTAATTAAAATCAGCTATAAAATCAGATATAAAAGGAACTAGAAAGAAAAGTACCCTTTCCATAAAAGATGAAAGGGAAACAGGAGCAGGAGAGAGTAGTTGCCACTTGACTTTGGAAAGTCATTCTGAACAAGAACTGGAAAGAAAACAAATATAATGATCATGCTGAATGCAGGCTTTTAAGAGAGACTTTGGGGTGCTGTATGAAAACTGTTTGTTTTAATACTGCTGGCTTTCTTGTGAAAATGCAGGAGTTTCTAGACCCTGAACTTCCAATATTCCTTTTATGAAGGCTTGACTATGATTTGACTTTCTTTACACAGCTTCTTCACATTTCCTTTGATTTACCTACACATCAACAAGATGTGTCAGAGTTTAAGCTCCTGGAAACGTGGTCCTGGCCTTGGAAGAAGATACGCTTTACATTTGCATCGTTCAGCCCCCACATTCTGGCACAACAGTTGCCCTGTGTCTATTCATCTTGCACAAACAAACAGGGTCCTCTCAGGAATTAAATGTGTCCGCAAATTAGCTACCCACTCATGTGACTGAGCTCCTCCATACTGACTCATTGGAGAAAACTCATATATTCTGTTGTTTGCCACATGGAATGGGAAACAGGTAAGCTCCTCCTCCTCCACTCCAGTAGCTCTATTTTAATCTATTCAGGGTGTGACTGGGTATCAGAAGTTTTCAAACAGATGGTCTGATGAAGTGAAGCAATTCAAATAGCAAGTCACAGAAAATGTGAGAGTTGGAAAGCCCTCCACATCCAAATGTACTACAGTTCTGAAAGCTTGAAGTCCAATCTCATTTTGCATAAGAAAACTGGGGCCCAAAAGAAAAAGGTAAGGTATCAAAACTCTTGTAAGCAAACTGTATCTAGTGCTTAGGCAGCTGCTGTAACCTTCCTGCAGAGTCATGTGTCTATCTATGGATGGAGAAGGAGAAAGAGAGAGAGAATTTACATATGGAACAATGAATAGATGAGGCTTCCCAGATGGCTTGGTGGTAAAGAATCCACCCGTCAATGAGATCCCTGGGTCAGGAAGATTCCCCTGGTGTAGAAAATGGCAACCCACTCCAGTATTCTTGCCTGGAAAATTCCATAGACAGAGGAGCCTGGTGGGCTACAGTCCATGGAGTCACAAAGAGTAGGACAAGACTGAGCAACTGGGCATACACACACACAGTGCATACATATTAACTACTTCATTAGTTTGATGAGTTTTAGGCATACATACACACATGTAACCTACATTCTATCAGCATGTCAGAGTCCCATCATTTTAGAAAGTTCCCTTATGTTCCTTTGAAGTAAATCTCCTCAACCCTCACTCCAGCCATCCACTCATCTGATTTCTATCATTATAGTTTGAATTTACTTTTTTCTAATCTGGAGCTTTGTATAAATGGAAGAGTGGAGTGTGTATACTTTTGTGTGGTTCTATCATCCAGCATGTTTTCAGATCCGTCTATGTGGCTAAGACTGTCCAGTGCGTCTTTCTTATATTAGTGAGTAGTATGCACCACAATACACTGATCCATTCTCTTGGACACTTGGTTTGTTTCTAGCTTGGGGCTATTAGCATCTGTGTGCAAGTTTTTGTATACATATGTTTTTATTTCTCTTTGACAGATACATAGAAGTGGAATCACTAGGACACAGAGTAGGTATATGCTCAACTTTGGGTTTCCCTGGTGGCTCAGTGGGTAAAGAATCTGCCTGTAGTTCAGGAGACATGGGTTCGATCCCTGGGTCAGGAAGATCCCCTGGAAGAGCACATGGCATCCCACTCCAGTACTCTTGCCTGGAGAATCCCATGAACAGAGAAGCCTAGCAGCTATACAGTCCATAGGGTCACAGAGTCAGATGCGACTGAAGCGACTGCAAGCTCAACTTCAGGAGAAAATGACAGACTGTTTTTCAAAAGAGTTGTACATTTTACACTTTCACCTGCTCATGTTGTCCTGGCAAATATTTGGGGTTATTGGTCTTTCTTTTCATACTGAAGCATGTTTGATTACAATATTTCAGTAGTTTCACATCTATAATATTTTATACATTACACCCCATTTCAAGTTATTATAAAACAATGGTTATATTTCCCTGTGCTGTACAATGTATCTTTATAAGCAACAAAGATATATTGTACAGCACAGGGAAATATTATACACAGTAGTTTGCATCTCTTAATCCCATACCCCTTTGCTGCCCCTTTCTCTTTTCCTCTCCCCACTGGTAACCACTCATTTGTTGTGTATCTGTTAGTCTGTTTCTGCATATCTGTCAGACTAACAGCTATATATATTTGTTTTATTTTTTAGATTCTACACACAAATAACAGATTATTTGTCTCTTTCTATCTGACTTATTTCAATAAGCATAATACGCTCTAGGTCCATTCACATTATCACAAATGGCAGAATTTCATTCTTTTTATGGCCAAATAATATAATATTCCAATATATATATATACATATATATACACACATCATATATATGTATATATATAAAATAGTTCCAGTTTGCTTTATTCAACAAGTACTATATGTCTCCTGTACATCAGGCACTGGGTTAGGGATGATAAAGTTAATAAGATAAAATATATTACTGTATTTCTTTCAACCTAAATAACCTACATGATGCCTAGGTGAGCACCTAAGATGAAAATTTAGTTACCAACTGTCACAAACTATTTGCATTATACTGGTACAAAAGTATTTGAATAAATGATTTTTGGGAGAAATATCAATAACCTCAGATATGCAGATGACACCACCCTTATGGCAGAAAGTGAAGAGAAACTAAAAAGCCTCTTGATGAAAGTGAAAGAGGAGAGTGAAAAAGTTGGCTTAAAGCTCAACATTCGGAAAACAAAGATCATGGCATCTAGTCCCATCACTTCATGGGAAATAGTTGGGGAAACAGTGGAAACAGGGAGTTGGTGATGGACAGGGAGGCCTGGCGTGCTGCAATTCATGGGGTCACAAAGAGTCGGACATGATTGAGCAACTGAACTGAACTGAACTATGACTAATTATATTGTGCATTTTTAACGTGGTATTAGCCATACAGTTTCCTGGTGACTCAGACGGTAAAGAATCCACCTGCAATGCGAGAGACCTGGGTTCAGTGCCCAGGTTGGGAAGATCCCCTGGAGGAGGGCATGGCAACACAATCCAGTACTCTTGCCTGGGGAATCCGTGGATAGAGGAACCTGGTGGGCTACAGTCCGTGGGGTTGCAAAGAGTTTGACACGATGGAGTGACTAAGCACAGAGCACATTAGCCATTCAAATATCTTTCTTTGTGAATTATCCTAGTCTTCCGTTCATTTGTAGATTGGATCGCCTCTTTATTTTTTAATTGTAGTTCTCTGTATATTCTGGACATGTTCTTTGTCAGATATATGTGCTACAAACATTTTCTCTGAGTCTGTAAATTCACTACCCATTTTCTCAACAATAATCTTTAAATGTCTGATCTTTTAATGATCAGAAGTGTTTAATGTAATAAAGCTCAATTTTTCATTACTTTTTCCATGATGGCTAGGCTCTCTGGATCCATCTAAGAAATCTTTATCTAACCCAAATTTGCAAATATGTTCTCCTATACTTTCCTCTAGAAAAAATGTTTCCCAACCTTTTTTATATTGTTAACCCCATATTCATTTCCTAGAGCTACCATAACAAAATAGCAAACTGGGTGGCTTAAAATGGTAGAAATTTATTCTTTCACAGTTCTGGAGACTAGAGGTCTAATATCAAGGTGTCAGAAGAGCCAGGATTCTTCCTTGCCTCTTACTAGCTTCTGGTGATTTGCCAGGAATCTTTGGCATTTCTTGGCTTGTTAACACTTTTCTCCAACCCCTGCCTCTGTCTTCACATAGCCTTCTCACCTGCATGTCCCTCCAAGCCTCTCCTCTTCTTACAAGGACACCAGCCATATTGAACTGGGGCCCACCCTACTCCAATGTGACCTCATCTTCACTTACTTCCTAGTTACATCTGCAAATACCCTGTTCCCACACATTCCCACACCAGATCACATTCATAGGTGCCAGAGGCTATGACTTCAATATATCTTTTGGGGAGACACAATTCAACCGAACATTCTTCCCAGGGAGTTATTCTATATAGTTTTTAATCACCCTAACCCCCTCAACATGAAATATTGATACCAAATATGTTTTTATACTATAGATCTTTGGAGGACCACAAACTATTGTAATATCTATGCTTTTTCACCCTCCAAAAGCAATTTTTACCCCCTTTTACCTTCAGGTCTATGATCTAAATCTAATTAATTTTTGTGTATACTGTGAGATATAGGTTGAAAGTCACTTTTCTATAGCTGTTCTAGCACTATTTGTTGATAAGGTTTTCTTTTTCTCATTGAATTGCTTTAATGCTTTAGTCTAGGCATGAGGTTTACTCTGAACTCATTGTGTTGAATTTATCTAGTCTGTCTTTATCACTCAGTTGTGTCCAACTCTTTGCCACCCCATGCACTGTAACCCACCAGGCTCCTCTGCCAGTGGAATTTTCCAGGAAGAATACTGGAGAGTGTTGCCATTCCTTCTCCAGGGGGGAATCTGCATTGGCAGGCAGATTCTTTACCACTGAGAAGCCCTTATAACATTGTACTGTATCTATAGAAAGAAGATTTCTTTTTCAAGATTATTTTGTCTTTTCAGGATGATTTTGTTTACTTGATTCCATATTTAGTGGTTATTCTAGAGTTTATAACCCTTTAACTTATCCAGACAGTGTTCAAATAATATTATACCATGCCAATACAAATAAGAGAGCCATACATCCTTGCTCAAATGGGCCTCCAGGAGCTGAGGCAACCCTCCAGTGTACCAGGTTATTGAAATAGGATTAGCAGCTCCTTTCTTCTCCAAAGAAGCTCTCAAGACAGTCATCACTTCAGCTCTTGCTGTTGGAGACCAGCAGGCAGAGACTGACACATTGCTGAGCTATCTCCAAAGCACAGATGGTTCCCAGGCACAATACATTACATAAACACGAGATGTTACTGTATTCTCCCTGTGGTCAACTCCTGGATTGCAGAAAAGTTTAAGAGTATAATATATCTGCAGATCTTAAGTCTTATACAAATGTGTGACAACCATGAGGAAGGAAAAATTAGATTATGCTCTATTGTCTCCAAAGGTTGCATGCCACAGGAAAAAAGTCACACTCAGAAAGAAGAGACCAGGCAGAGGCTCCCCCTGGTAGAACACAGACCTCTCTCCATTTCAGCTGTTCTCTGCAGTGTCCAGGAAAAACATCACCCTGGTGTGTGAATTTGTTTTAGTTCTTTGAGCTGCTGCTTCTGCCAAGAAACGCCTTTCTGCCTCTTTGTCCTGCCTGGTGTTCTGATGGCCGTGTCCACAGAAAGAATTGAGAACCCATCACTGAGCAGAAGAGATGATTGGACGCTTGAGTGTTTGTTATTGTTAAACTCCTTTGTGTCCTGCTGAACTATGCACACGTTTAGAAGGACAGACACAGGAGATGGATGTTCTAGCCTAAGAAAAATCTCCAACACAAAGACCTTGGACCTGCAGCTTTGTAATAAAAACACCATGTGTATCTATATAAATCAGCCTTCTAGTACAGTTCTTCTTTTTCAAGATTATTTATCTTTTATCATTCCATTTTCTTATCTCAACAAGTTTCTTTCTCAGCAGCCATTGCAGAACCAGTAATGTGACACAGCACGGACATTAATAGTTAGGGGCAAAAAACGGAGCTGGAAAATGTGATTCAATGTAAATCAAATAATCATGTGGCCTGACAACAAAGAGTTGACTGGTTTGCACTGTGGGTATATAGTAGTCTCGGTTCTTTCAGGACTCCATACCACCATATCATGGACTAGGTGGCTTGAAAACAACAGAAATTTATTTCTCACAGTTATGGAGGCTAGAAGTTCGAGCTCAGAGGGCAGCATGTTCAGATGAGGGCTATCTTATAAGTCACACACTTCTCCTCATATCCTCACATAATGGAAGGGTGAAGGAGCTCTGGGGCCTCTTTTAAATAGCACTAAACCTACTAATGAGGCTTCCTAGGGTTAGGCTCAGACAGTAACTAATCTGTCTGCAATGCAGAAATCCTAGGCTCAATCCTTGGGTCAGGAAGATCCCCTAGAGAAGGGCATGGCAACCCACTCCAGTATTCTTTCCTGGAGAATAGCATGGACAGAAGAGCCTGACTGGGAACAGTCCACGGGGTCGCAAGGAGCTGGACATGACAGAATGACTAACACACACGTACAATCCTACTAATCGCCTCCCATGCTTCTTAATACCCCAGTCCCCAATACCATCACCTTGGGCGTCAGATTTTCAACATAAGAATTTAAGGACAGCACAAATATTCAGACACTGGCAGTAGCAATCATTGAAAACAGAATTACTTCAGTGTAAACACACACATACACACACAAAGGACAGATATCAAAAGTGGCAAAATACCTAGGATTTAAAGTCATCTGACTGAAGCCGAGTCTCAGACTTGTCACTTACCAGTCTTTTCAAACTTCACATTGCCATTTCCTCAACAGCAAATAGCAATAACAATGACACCTGACATACTCATTTCCCAAGATATTGTAAGAATGACATTATGTAGAAAAAAGATGCCATCATGTTTTTTAACTACTAATGGCAAAGGGCTTTCAATGAAGGAGCATGGTGCGTGCTCAGTCTCCTCATCCATGTCTGGCTCTTTGCAATCCTATGGGCCATATCCTGCCAGGATCCTCTGTCCATGGGATTCTCCAGGCAAGAATACTGGAGTGGGTTACCATTTCCTACTCCAGAGGATCTTCCTGACCCGGGGATTAAACCCTCATCTCCTGCTTTTACATTGTAGGTAGATTCTTTATCCACTGATCCACCTAGGAAGTCCCTTTAATGAAGGAGAGTTTCCCTTATTCGTTCATTTCAACAGTCATTTACTAGTCAATAATGGCCTACTATGTGTCAGACATTCCTACTTCTTTACAAGTGCCCTTTTAATCTTTCAGATTCCAGGGTGATTTCCTGTTTGGAAATGAGGATTTCATTGCTTCTACATCTCCTATGTAATTTCTGTATAAACTTCTGTATAACAAAGAGATACGTGTACATTATACAAAGAAAGAGAGGAAAGTAGAAGATTATGTCAACATTATTGAGAAAGGTGCCTCTTGAGCCAAAATTCAAATTTTATAAGAAAAACAACTGACCCCCCAAAATACTATGCTAAAGTATTTTAGAAAAAGAAATCTCATAGTTGTTCCTAGCAACTTAATAATCTATGCTCTGAAAAGGAAAAATATAGTCCTAAATCCTTTATCATCATCATTTTATCAGAGGTTCCAAGGCATCGTAATCCATTTTCTTTCTGGAAATACTTTATAGTTTAAGGATCTTGATCCCCAGAATGTTTTATCATACTGTGCTGTGTGCTAAGTCACTTCGGTCATGTCCAACTCTTTGTGACCTTATGGATGGATTGTAGCTCACCAGGCTGTTCTGCCCATGGGATTCTCCAGGCAAGAATACTGCAGTGGGTTGCCATGCCCTCCTCCAGGGGGTCTTCCCAATGCAAGGATTGAATCCTCATCTCTCCTGTCTCCTGCATGGCAGGCAGGATCTTTACCACTAGCGCCACCTAGAAAACCCTTTCTCTTGCTAGTCAAGTCAATATTCTTCATCACTAGACCATCTGCTGTATAAGACTGTAGCCAAACCCAAGAAGACAAAAACAGGAGGCCAGAACTATAACTTAGGCTCTGAGTTTCTACTTTGCTTTATTTTGAGCTTTGCTTTCTTTTAATCTTTCTTTTGATCATTAAAAGGCGGTAGGTGCCTTATTGAAAGTTCCTCACGAATAAACAGTAAAAAATTTGCTCCAAAATTAGAGGATGATTTAAGCTCCACACTTTTCCTCCCTCATAATTTAGAGTTTGAAGAAATAGAAAAATTAATTTCATTCAAAATAAAATAATCACTGTTTTAGCTTGACATATTCTTTAGATGACTTCAAGTAAAAATTTTGCATAAAATATATACTGTAAAAATGTTGCTGCTCTTTTATGTTTTTCATTAAGATGTCAGGAAAGCCTTCTTTCCTTTTAAAGTGCTTAATAGCACCTACTGTTTACATTTTTACTGCATTTTTTCTTTTGTACTTTAAGTAACTGATAAAGGAGTAAAATAACTTAAATAGGATTTGCCAAGGCAGATTCAGAAAGCACAGAGAATCTGATTTTTGGACCTGTGAGGGATGGTGTCAGTTGCCATAGCCTGCCGTACACTGACATAGAGTTGAAGCTGACCTTCTATTTGTGCCAGAAGCACATGACTACACAAATCCATGTGCCACCCTGTGTGTACATGTGGCCACACTGCCTGCAGCACCCCACCCTCTCTCCTTGCTGCTGTCCTATTTCTGCTACTCTACCCTGATTAGGATGCATCTGAACCACACAGAGAAGCAGAACCACACAGACACCTCTTGGATAAGTGAGTAATTCTCCACTTCAGCTGAGCTTTGATGGGTTTAAATGGAAAGTTCACCAATGTGCTGAAAGACTGTCTTGCTTCTCCAGCACCCAGGATGTGCTAGGGAAGACGAGGCTAGTTAGACATCTGCCTGAGTGAACAGAGAGGGCGCCTGTTGACAGCCCTGCAGTGTGACTCTGACGGGAAGACAGCCACTTGTCACTGTTGTACACAACCTCCTCCAGACTTGCCTGACTCCAGCCACACCATGGTCCACCCAGAGCTCACCCAACCTATCCTCACTTGTCTCTTTGGAAACTTGCATCCATCCTCCCAAGATATAATACTACTGTGTTTCCTCTTCTCTAAAATGGGGCACAGAGGCATGGCCTCTGATAGATATCATTCTTTCTTCATTTTGGTAAAAGCCAATGTTTATTTTTTATGAGGCAATCATCACTGTATCCTCCTTTTACTGCAACAAACCACAAAAGGAAAAGAAAGGGAGGGTGGTTATGGATCATCACACTGGCTGAGCAGAACCAGTTGTTTGTTACAAGGATGGAATATGTAGGAGGGAAGAGGAGAACAGGCAAAAATTGTACAGCAGTTTAAATCTGAGTTCTTTATTATTAGTTCAGATAAGTAACTGAAAAAAAAATGACTCAGTATTCTGGCTCTTGGATATCTGAGTACTACAAAAACTTTTAAGCTGATTTTTGATGGATTACAAATATCCTGAATAGAAAATAGGTAATTACATCAGAGAAGTGTTAAAAAGAATCACTGATTTCAATCCAGAACTTCCTCATTAAGTCATTAAAGATAATGTATCATATGCTATAAATCCTAGAATCTGGTTTTAAACTTTGAACCTGTCACTGTAAAATGGCAAAAGAATACTTATGCCAGCATAGCTTCTCCAAGGCAACACCCTGGTGGGCTATTTCTTCTTTGCATCATCTGTCTTTATCTTGAGCAGATCCTCCCTTGAATTAGATCAACCTGACCTGACCTCCCATTATCTACCAAGGAACAAGAAGAAATAACAAAGCTATTTTCTGTGATGGTGACCATGATTTGGTTTTTATAATGAGCCCAGAGAGGGCTGACTCTGTTTTGCATTCAGAAGACATAAATCTTTTTTAAAAGCTCAAAATTCCTTGAATTGTGAGTCTTGTTTTAAGAATTCATTGTGTTGCAGCACTATTAAAATGTTTCATTTGGGGTATGGTTTGCATCTTGTGCTTTCTTTTGAAAGCATCTCAGAAGTTATAACAGCAACCTAAACGTGGCTTTGATTTCACAGGACAGCATTGTTTATAGCGGCTGTTTGCACAGGTAATCAGTGCCCACTTTCTGGCCCCTGAGACCACACAAAAGCCTGGAAAGTTCTCCAAACACAAAGAATTGAGTCATAATATTTTCTGTGAAAGATCTGTTTCTTCACAACACTGTTATATTGGTTTTACAGTCAACAGCCCCTTCTGGAAAACAGCAAATTAAAAGCTCAGTTTCTGAAACAGAGACTCCTCGCTGCTTCCTCAAATACATTTCCTTCTTTTTCCTTTGTATGAGAACAGAACCATGCATCACTGGGTGTGGCAGTCTGCCCAGTTATGAAATTACATTTCTAAGTGTCTCTTGTAGGTAGGACTGATCAAAGAGACATGAGTGAAAATCACTGAGTGTTGTTTCTTGAAGTGGAGATTGACTCAGGTGGCAGGGAGGTTGAAAAAGCTGTCGCTATTGCAGCCATGCTGTGAGAATGAGGTTACTCTGAAGATGAAAGCCTTTCGCTAAGGGTAAAGGAGGAGAACAGACACTGGGTCCAGTTAGTATGAAGTCACCATACTAATTCTCAACAGCCTACTTGTACACTTGTCTTTCAAGGGGAAAAAATACAACCCTGTCTCACTTAACTCAGTTATTTTGGGTCATTCTTACTAGAAGCCAAAATTAATCTTGTGCACTATTCTCTTCCCAATTTTGTTTGACAGATGTAATGACTGGAAGATTAAACTAAGTCATTAAAATTTAGCTTAGATCCAAGCTATAAAGAAAGAATCCTGCAAGTCTTATGCATAATCACTTCAATGAAGAAGAATCTCTGGGGTGTATGAGAGGCACTGTAAGAAATAATTTAGGAGATCAGGAATCCTTCCATGTGCCTCAGTTATCAAAAGAAAAAGAATGACCCATTTGAAAAGTGAATCATGGACATTGGTTTTCAGAAAGGGAAAATCATACATACAGCGTGATCGAAAAGTAGGAAAACAGGTAGCAGAAAGAAGTAATGGAAGAGAGCGTGTGTGTGTAAGTGTACGTGAGTGAAATAAGAAAAGTGGTGTTGACAACTATTTAGCAATGAGACAAAGTCTTCTGAAACAGAATTTGAGACCTGTGGAATTATCAGATAGATGTCATGCTCTGTGGTAGAGGAAGACAACTTTAGTGGAAACATTTGAGCATATTGGAATGATTTCGGTTCTGGGGACCTGGAGAACCAGACTCCTAACTGCGTTTCCAAGAACAAGGCTCAGATCACCCCGAAGGACTGGCCTGATCAGGCAATTGCTGACCTGTCCTTTGTCCCAGAGGCTCCTCCAATGCTCCTGTTTGGGCATTAGAAACTGACTTCAGCTGGGCCACCAACTCCACAACAAAACCTATCTCCTTACAACACTGTGCACTTACGTTTGTCAGGCATCTTTCTTGAAGAGATTCAGAAAATGTGAGTGCTGACTTCTACACTGGGAGGCCAGATTCATAACAATGGAATTTCCCCAAATACACAGACGGTCTTGTCCAAAATATTACAGTGATGGAAAGCTATGAATAGGGTGAATGTGTGGCACACAATTACTAGAGTTAAAGAATTCAGGAAGTTCTGATTGTTAAAACTGGGAGAAGAAACAACTGGTTAAAGAATTCAGACAACTCTAAAAGTCTGATTTCAATCCAAAACTATGGCTTCCCTGGGACTGAACTAAGAAAGTCATGGTGTCCATGGTCCAGAGATACACACACATCCTTCCAGTTATTATACCAAATGGTATCAAGCACAAATACACGTGAGGCCCTTGTTACAGCATTGGAGATTCAGCACTGAATGGATAAAAACTGATGAACATCAAGCTTGCATTTCACTGATAAAACAAACAGGACATGCAAAGCCAGCTATAAAAGTAAGCAGTCGCATGTGCATGCATACTAAATCACTTCGTCGTGTCTGACTCTTTATGACCCTATGGACTGTAGCCTGCCAGGCTCCTCTATCCATGAGATTCTCTAGGCAAGAATACTGGAGTGGGTTGCCATACCCTCCTCCAGGGGATCTTCCTGATCCAGGGATTGAACCCATGTCTCTCACATCTCCTGCACTGCAGGCAGATGCTTTACCCACTGAACCACCTGGAAAGCCCAAGCCATTGCATATCTGTGCTTTATCCAGGCTTAATAAGCTGTAGTCCCTAATTCCTTTCCCAGAATGTTTTGCCAAACAATAGCATGTTCTCTAGAAGGGGTTCGGTGGGTGATCAAGCACATTTGGGAAACGACAAGTAAACAACAGTAAATAAGTTTTTCAAAGGCAAGATTTCTCAGAGACTTTATTACATTTACTATGTTCTAAGATGAGCATCAGAAATCTCCAAGAAGGGGTAAAGAATGTACGGCATGTGTCCAACTTTTATGACCACAGAACCTTTTCAGTGAAGCATCTTGCTGAACTAGAGTACACTTTAGAAAATGGGTCCTTAGTCTGTAACAAAGTTGATTTTATTCTCTTAAAATAACTGCTGGAAAAAGTGGAGAATAAGACCCAAAGAACAGCATGGAAGCACTGGGTTTGGTTCCAAGACAACTTATTGCTCTCCAGATGAAAAGAGTGGAAGAACAAAGCCATGCAAATGAAAATACCATGTTTTGGGAGATCCTAGGCAGTTTTTACACTAGAGAATTTGCTTAAATGCCAGGAGCCACCACAGGAGATCCCACTTGTGACAAAGGTCATGCAGAGAAGGCCTGACAGGCAAAGGTGGATCAGGATTCGAGGGGCTCCCTAGACCTGTTCAAGCATCTACCCCAAAACCAGAATCTGTCTGCCTTACTATTTTATGCCTTTCACCAACTCTTCTGATATTAACCTTTCTCTGGAGAAAATCAGCTTAGGGCTCTAGCTAATAAGTCTCCTGGACATGAAAAGAATATTTCAATTCAAACCCCGCGCCTCCCCCCCCCCCCCC
>SJXQ01006982.1:412440-555757 GCA_006408695.1 Aepyceros melampus | reverse complement strand
CCCCGCCCCCCCCCCCCCCCGTTAGCATTCTAGCTTGCTTGACAGGTTTATCCAGACTCTTGCAGCTATGCATATGATTATTCACAGCCTCCCAACTGTGAGAGGCACTGGAAGCATAAATATATAGAGCCTCTCAAAGAGTTAAAAACTATTAGAGTAGTGCTGGTGTAGGACTTCACTGTTGAGCCAATGCTTGCTGCCAAGTGCCCATATCTCTTATCCACTGTGCACCTGGGAGTGCGATAGTTAATGTAGTTGGAATCTAAGAAAATCAAGCAGTAACCTTGGAATTAACCATATCAGACCTTTGAGCTAATGGGTTCTTTTTTTGTTGTAACTCACTGCACCTTTGCTCAGTGAGAATGTAACTCTGTTTAGCATTTTCTGAGGCTGACATAGATTAGAAATATAAAGAAAAAATATTTCAAGGGAAAGTAAGTTTTCTGGTTGAGCAGCCTTTATCAAAAGAGGGTCATAAAATGTTCACAGGCCTCCAAGGCCAGAAGATAATGTACACAACATTGTTTATGGGAAAGGTATGGAAGGAATGATGCTAAAGCTGAAACTCCAGTACTTTGGACATCTCATGCGAAGAGTTGACTCATTGGAAAAGACTCTGATGCTGAGAGGGATTGGGGGCAGGAGAAGAAGGGGACGACAGAGGATGAGATGGCTGGATGGCACCACTGATCGATGGACATGAGTCTGAGTGAACTCCAGGAGTTGGTGATGGACAGGGAGGCCTGGCGTGCTGCAATTCATGGGGTTGCAAAGAGTCAGACACGACTGAGCGACTGAACTGAACTGATGCAGAAAAAATCCTGATTTCAATAAATACAAAACAGATGTAAGGTTTGGGCTGACTCTGTATGATTTTGCATCTTTCATTTCCCTCTATGTACAAGTCAAGATATAAAAGTCCCTTTTGAAAATAAAGTTACGGGCCTCACTCGAAGAAGCTTGGTCACCCTGTGTCTTTCTTTTTTTCTTTCTCTCTCTCTCCCTCTCTTTTTCAGGCTGATCCCTTGGAGCATAGAGGCTCTCTGCATTCACTTATCTGCCTGGGCTTCTAAGGCCTGAACGGAAAGGCACTCTGCATCTTCACTCCCTTGGGAGACCGGGAGGGTGCCTGCACGCTACATGAACAGAGCAAGTCCCTTGTCTTGCGGCTTTATTGGCTTTCTGTGTAAATCAAGGAATATCAGCCTCTTTCTCTCCTCTATTTTCTTATCTGCAATATTCTTTCTTTATCTCTCTCTCTACCTCTATCTTTCTCTATCTCTCTCTCTCCAATGCCGTCTCTCCTGAGGGTTCTCTTGGATCCTGTGGGTGCTGGACCCCGACACTTAAAAGACAGAAATAGAAAAATAATATCATGGTTGAGTTGAGAAGGGAATCCAACAATAGAGAAATATACAAAATGAGGATAATGAATTGTCTTATATTCTACAAAGAAGTCCTATTCATTAAAAAAAAGAAAAACAAGGATCATATACAAAAAAAAAAAAACTTTTCTCTCTTATTGGAGGAATAAAGTTTACAATTCACATGATTTTCAAATCACCAAGAGTGAGCATGGCATGGAAAACAGTAATTTTAATCCCTTTCTTCACCAAATCTTTCATTACAACCTTGGAAAAATATGTCAAAAAGATCTAATTTTAATCTGACCCATCCATTCTTTTTGCAGGGTGCTGTAAATGGGTGAAAACTAAAGTGGAACTCATACCCATACATGTGTGCACAAAGATGAAAATGGAAGGAGTATGAAGGAAATGGATGATCTCTACAAGGTAGGAGAAAAGCATTCAAATAATTGACAGGTCACAGAAACCTTTGAAGGAACTAATGAGACGTTTGAGCACAGAAGGTACCAAACATAGGGAAATATTTTGATTCAGGTTATGTGAATCCTACCTCTTTCCATAAAAGCCAAAGTCAGATGAGATGGATAAACACTTTGAATACTGAGCCTTACTCCATCTTTTAAGAGCCCCAGTTTAGATTATCAAAAGACTGGGAGATTTTTTAATTCCATTTCTTTTCTGTTAGTAAATGATAAAACATCACACTAATTTTGAAGTTCTTCTAAAAGTGGACACAGTGTGAACCACTGGGGACATGAAATTAAATGGTTTATTCTCTAAAATTCAATAGGTATTCTTACAGGGTTAAATAAAAAATAATCAGCTTTGAAATACGCAAAAAATAAAAATTTCTAGTTGAAAAATCTCCCTAAGTCACCCCTCTCTGCATCATCAGCTTTCATTATGTCTGAAAAGCCCTGTGAACACAGAGGCCATACTGACAAAACTAAATTTCAACATTGTGTAGGAGCTACTTCTATGGCCTCAGAAATTATATTGGTTTTTATGAGAGATATATTAATGAGGTGAGTGGCATAAGCTTGCCTTTAGGAGCTGATAATTCTTTTTATGAGCTGAGATATTGGGTTGGCCAAAAAGTTTGTCCAGGTTTTTTGTCTGTTAAGGTGTTATGGAAGAAACTGAATGAACTTATTACATGGGAAACAGATCTATGACCAATGAGGCCCCTAGTGGAAATAGACCCGATCCTAGTTAAGACCAGCAGATGTTGGCAATTTAATCTCTGGTTGCTCTGCCTTTTCTAAAATCAACTTGAATATCTGGAATTTCATAGTTCATGTATTGCTGAAGCCTGGCTTGGAGAATTTTGAGCATTACTTTACTAGCGTGTGAGATGAGTGCAATTGTTGGTAGTCTGAGCATTCTTTGGCATTGCCTTTCTTTGGGATTGGAGTGAAAACTGACCTTTTCCAGTCCTGTGGCCACTGCTGAGTTTTCCAAATTTGCTGGCATACTGAGTGCAGCACTTTCACAGCACCATCTTTCAGGATTTGAAACAGCTCAACTGGAATGCTATCACCTCCACTAGCTTTGTTAGTAGTGATGCTCTCTAAAGCCCACTTGACTTCACATTCCAGGATGTCTGGCTCCAGATGACTAATCACACCATCGTGATTATCCGGGTCATGAAGATCTATTTTGTAAAGTTCTTCTGTGTATTCTTGCCACCTCTTCTTAATATCTTCTGCTTCGGTTAGGTCCATACCATTTCTGTTCTTTATTGAGCCCATCTTTGCATGAAAAGTTCCCTTGGTATCTCTAATTTTCTTGAAGAGATCTCTAGTCATTGAAAAAGCAAGAGAGTTCCAGAAAAACATCTATTTCTGCTTTATTGACTATGCCAAAGCCTTTGACTGTGTGGATCACAAGAAACTGTGGAAAATTCTGAAAGAGATGGGAATACCAGACCACCTGACCTGCCTCTTGAGAAACCTGTATGCAGGTCAGGAAGCAACAATTAGAACTGGACATGGAACAACAGACTGGTTCCAAATAGGAAAAGGAGTACGTCAAGGCTGTATATTGTCACTCTGCTTATTTAACTTATATGCAGAGTACATCATGAGAAACGCTGGACTGGAAGAAACACAAGCTGGAATCAAGATTGCCGGGAGAAATATCAATAACCTCAGATATGCAGATGACAGCACCCTTATGGAAGAAAGTGAAGAGGAACTAAAAAGTCTCTTGATGAAAGTGAAAGAGGAGAGTGAAAAAGTTGGCTTAAAGCTCAACATTCAGAAAACTAAGATCATAGGCTCTGGTCCCATCACTTCATGGGAAATAGATGGGGAAACAGTGGAAACAGTGTCAGACTTTAATTTTAGGGGCTCCAAATCACTGCAGATGGTGACTGCAGCCATGAAATTAAAGATGTTTACTCCTTGGAAGAAAAGTTATGACCAACCTACATAGCATATTCAAAAGCAGAGACATTACTTTGCCAACAAAGGTCCGTCTGGCCAAGGCTATGGTTTTTCCAGTGGTCATGTATGAACGTGAGAGTTGGACTGTGAAGAAAGCTGAGTGCCGAAGAATTGATGCTTTTGAACTGTGGTGTTGGAGAAGACTCTTGAGAGTCCCTTGGACTGCAGGGAGATCCAACCAGTCCATTCTAAAGGAGATCAGCCCTGGGATTTCTCTGGAAGGAATGATGCTAAAGCTGAAACTCCAATACCTTGGCCACCTCATGCAAAGAGTTGACTCATTGGAAAAGACTCTGATGTTGGGAGGGATTGGGGGCAGGAGGAGAAGGGGATGACAGAGGATGAGATGGCTGGATAGCATCACTGACTCAATGGACGTGAGTTTGAGTGAACTCCGGGAGTTGGTGATGGACAGGGAGGCCTGGCGTGCTGCGATTCATGGGGTCGCAAAGAGTCAGACATGACTGAGTGACTGAACTGAACTGAACTGAGTCAAGACCAGTGGGAGAAAAGGGCCAGCTTCACAAAAGGAAAGAATCAGCTTTGGTTGACATATGTCTTTGGAATATGCTTCCAAGAGGCCAAGGGAGCGGTGCGCAATGGACCAGAAGTCAGGCAGCCCTTCAGAGAGTCAAAGATGGAGAGGGCTGGGAAGAGGGAGAAAGAGGCTACAGTCAGCCCTCGCTATATGTGTGGTCCTCAGTCACAGATTCAAACAACGGGGGATTGAAAATATGCCAAAAAATTTCCAAAAATTTCTAAAAAGCAAAACTTGAATTTGACATCCACCAGCAACTATTTACATAACATTTACAATGTATTAGGTATTATAAGTAAGCTAGAGATTATTGAAAGTATATGGGAGAATGTGCATAGGTTATATGCAAATAACCACATCATTTTACATAAGAGACTTGAGTATCTGTGGGGTTTGGTATCCATGGGGGTCCTGAAATCAACCCCTCCTCTGCTGTGGATACCCAGGGACAACTCTGTTGAGAGACAACCCAAAGGCAAAAGCAAGGAGGCATTTCTGGGCAGACTGAGATTTTCTTCCAAGTAAAATGGAGTGATTGTATCATTCACCCACTCTGCTGTTCTTTATAACATTTTAAAGATTCCTCTACTCATCACAAGGGCTTCCTTGAAAACTCAGTGGTAAAGAACTCACCTGCCAGTGCAGAAGACATGGGTTCAATCCCTGGGTCAGGAAGATTCCCTGGAGAAGGAAATGGCAATCCACTCCAGTATTCTTGCCTGGGAAATCCCATGGTTAGAGGAGCCTGGTGGGCTACAGTCCATGGGGTCACAAAAGAGTTGGATATGACTTAGCTACTAAGAAATAACAGCTACTCATCACAAAGCAATCAAAAATCATCTCATTTACACGACTTTCCTCTGCTAGACAATTAATTCCTCCAGATCAGAAGCCAGGTCCTACTCAACTTTATACACCACAGCAATAGGGCAGAGTGGGTGTCTAATCACTGAAGGCAGGGACTGGGACATTCTGAGGAGTGCTCTCCAGCCACCTGGGAGAAGAATGACTGGGTCACAGAAAGAGAGCCTGGCGAAGTCTAGACATCAGGTCAAGGTCTGGGCAGATGAGTCTAAAATCCAGGAGAGAAGATTGAAGAGAAAAGTCCTGAAAGCTAGCCGAAGGTCCACTTCATTTTTTTTCCCTTTTCTCCCCTAAAATGGATGCTTCTGTCCAATTTTCTTTCTTTAAGAGATAAAAGAAATGGCTTAAAAACACAGCCTCTGTTGAACATCAACCAGAGTTCAACCAAATACATTTAATTTAAGTCTCCATCCAAATAGACTAGCAGAAGTATTTGGAAGCACTGAATAGATCACTAATTATTTTCAATTCTTGCCAAAATAGGAAAGGAGAAGTGATTCATGTGTTATCTGACTGTAAAGTCTTTATCCAAACCACAGTGTTAGTTAGGGCTGGTGTATAAAGCCAAGGCCGCTGGAACAGGCACTGTGGTGCTCATCCAGTGATGCTGGTATCTTCCTAGCCTTGCATGGCCAGGCCCATGCAGGTCAGCTGAGCATCAGGCATTGCTATCTGAATTGCACGGATGCCCAGTTCTCTGGCACATCCCTAATCCTCTGCCCACGTGGGTGCTGCCTTCTCTTTTCACAAGCTTGCATCTTCACAAGGCTGAGCCTGTGCAGTTCTCCTCTTCCAAGACCGAAGGAGAGCTGTGTTCTTCTTAGTGATAGTAAGAGAATGTAAATCAACTATCTTGATAGTCACCAAAGTCATACATTAATTAGTATGCATCTTCAGGAAGATAAGGAGATAGAGATCGAATCAGAGTTACTTGGAGGCAAAGACAATCAAACGATGGTGAACTATACATTGGTGAAGGTGAAGTCGCTCAGTCGTGTCCGACTCTTTGCGACCCCATGGACTGTAGCCCACCAGGCTCCTCAGTCCATGGAATTTTCCAGGCAAGAGTACTGGAGTGGGTTGCCATTTCCTTCTCCAGAGGATCTTCCCAACCCAGGGATTGAACCCGGGTCTCCCACACTGCAGGCAGACACTTTAACCTCTGAGCCACTGTCTAAAGGCTTCCATTATCCTTTCAAGGAAAGCTGCCGGGTTCTCATTTGGCTCTTGCCTAACTGAATTTATTTTACCCAAATTCGTTGGCCTTCTGGCGGCCGCTTTAAGGCCGGCCATAAGTCTGGCGGTACACTCCGAGACGCTCCCTACCTTCAGCGCGCTCTAAGTCCCAGCTGGGTCGCACCAAAGGAAAACCCTCATCAATAAGGTTAGGCTGTATCGTGGGCCTCCCATCCACCCCGGATACATTCTTCCGCGCTTCTGATAAAATCCGTTCGCGTTCCTCCGTAGTAAAGAGCACCTGGAATCCAAGGATCCCCGTCAGGGCATCAAGGCCCCTTAGAAAGACGCTAACCTCAAGGTCTCCAGCCGGGTCACCAACGGTCCTCTGGGAAGCAGAAACAATTCGGACTTCCGACGGAACTGGGGCGGCGGGAGGCAGACGGGCGTAGAGAGCTAAAGACCAACGTGGGCGCTCGGGCTGAGGGTGGAGCCCGGAGGCCAGGTTGGCCGAAGAGTTCGGGCCACCTCCCCAGGCTCCGCCGGGCCCGGGTTCCGCCGGGCCCGGGTTCCGCCCTCCAAAATGCAGTACTGGGAACTTAGAGTAACGTCCGCCACCTCGTAAAGATATTTAGATTGCAGATCCATTCATTCAATGCCTAAACATTTAAATTATGTGTAATCCCTTAGTGAATCACAGCCAGCCTCCTGTGCCTTTCTGAATTATTGTGACAACCATCTCTTTACTTGCCTGTGTCTCTTGCTAGACCACGCACTACTCCAGGACAGGGCTGCAGTCTTATCCACTGCCTCTTATTGTATCACAACGGGCACTCCAAAACCGTCGCCAAAAGAATAGTGAGTGGATCCCCTCAAGGAGCATATAAAATAGTACTAACAGTACTGTAGGGGAATTGGTACAGAGCATAAGGCTCAGCTGGTAAAGAATCCACCTGCAATGTGGATTTGATCCCTAGGTTCGATCCCTGGGTTGGGAAGATCCCCTGGAGAAGGGAAAGGCTATCCACTCCAGTATTCTGGCCTAGAGAATTCCATGGACTGTATAGTCCATTGGGTAGCAAAAACTGAGCAACTTTCACTCATAATATCTATAAAACAAGGTAGAAGCTAATATTTTATTTTTAAAGTTTAAAACAAAATATAATGATTCTCATTATTAGCAGCCATTATATTCTATAAAGTCACTGTGAACACTCATTTAGCAAATACTAAACTATGGCTCCCTGAGGAAATATAGGACTATATCCCCAGAGCCTCAGATCACAACATTTTCATCAACTGAAATGCCATTTGCATTATATAGGTTTGTTTGCCAACTTCCTTGTAAAACAAGCCAGTCTCATCAGCACTGAAAATCTGCTTTTCCACATGATTCTCTCCCTGTATAATATTTAGCATGAATCTTTAAAATTATTCTGAAGCTTCTTGACCTGAGAACCGCCTTGCCTGCAAGTTTAACATCTTTCATGCCATATCGCCTTTGGAATGTGAGAGCCAGCCAAGACAGCACTAGCCAAGAAGGGTTTAACGTTTGCCTAACCCTGGGTAACAGGGACCATAAATCTCTTTGGCTCTCAGCCTTACAACAGTGCCATCCATTATGCTTTTCTTATGGGTCATCATCTCATGAATCCATAAATTTAGCTGCTTTTCTCTCTTTTCCATAACTTCATCACATATGAGAGATGTCACTTTAGCACTTTCCAGAGCGGCCTTATGTACAGATCAGTGAAATTCCCCTTCCTGTTTCTGGATGGACTATATTGTTGATTCATTAACAATGAATTCATGGCCAACAGACTATAACTCATGCCTGAACAGAGCTCGTCTAACACATGATTTTCCTTATAAGGCAAGTCACAGCTTTCTTGCACTTAGGAAGGCTAGGCAGCACCTCAGCTCTAGGCTTGGGACCATCCATTTTAAAGACGAAGCTACTAACAAAAATGTGAGAAGCACGGCCTAAAACAAGAAGGCAGAGCATCTGCTTGTTTGACCTCAGCTGGGAAGTTCACTTGCAGTGATTTAAATTTTTCACCATTCTGCACACATCCAAAAATGACCAAAATCCCTATGAGTGTTGGTTATGTTCTTTATAACCTATAAAGAAATGTTGGTAGGCAAGTGAATTCACAAATGTGAAATCTGAGGAAACGAAGAGCAACTCTACTGTGCAAATGAGATCCAGAGGAGGGAAACGTCTCTCGTGAGGTTATTTTGAGAATCAAATAAGACAAACATATAAAGAACTCAGCACAGTGCCTGATGTACAGTCAGTTGTGAGTAAATGCTTATTCTTGGCCTGACTAAATGAGGTCACACTCAGAAAGGAGGTAACTTTTGAGCCCCTGATAGATAAGACATGGTGCATGCACGCATGCTAAGTTGCTCTAGTTGTGTCTGACTCCTTGTGACCCCGTGGATTGTATCCCTCCAGGCTCCTCTGCCCATTGGTGTTCCAGGCAAGAATGCTGGAGTGGGTTGCCATTTTCTTCTCTAGGGGATCTTCCCGACCCGGGATTCGAACTTGTATCTCTTATGTCTCCTGCATTGGCAGGCGAGTTCTCTACCACCAGCACCACCTGGGAAACCCGATAAGATAAAGGCATACATATATAATAAGAATACTCTAGGCAAAGAGAAGAGTATAAGACAAGGCAAAGAGTTAGGGCATTAAAGAATGTATGTAGCAGAAATCAAATGGCCACATCCGCCTGAATCCTAAAGTATATAAAGGCACTTGGTAAGAAGGAATTTGAAAGGACTGCCTGAGAATAATTTATAGATTTCCATGAGTCCCACACTGAGAATCTGGAAATAATTCTGCAAGCAGCTTAGGTATTCTTTAAATGGGAAAATAATGATCAGAGCTGAATTTTCAGGAGAATAAGCTGGTGAGGGTATATGAAATGAATGGTAGGTGGGAGGGGGGAAGCAATCCAGGAAGACATTCAGAAAGTAAGTGCATCACTGATTGCAGTAATCATGTCATAATTTTATGATTTTAGAAATGAAAAAAAGGAAGGGAGACATGTGTTACAAAATGAAGTGTTTTCCCAAACTTCTTGATGAAATAAATTATCAGGAGTTCTCGACGATGATACAGATTCCCAGGTCCTGACTCATACCTTGTGGAATCAGAGCCTCCAGGACAATGGCTTGCAGAGTCATATGTCTTACAAGCATCTTCCATTGTTCTTTCCATCAGGGAATTTGGTAACACTGTCTAGAGAACAGTTCTCTGCACTGGGTAGCTGAGCTATGGTCCAGAGCAATACTACATCCCCAAACCTAGATCCCATGTCTACAAGAATGGATGTGGACAGAGACTGTATACTTAGCTCCAGGCTCCACTACTGTCACTTGTTTTGTCAAGCAAGTGTATGAACCTTCCCAAAGAAGCAAGCATGCTAACTGCCAGGGAGCCCATCGCCATGGACCTGAGAGTGGTTTCATGAATAAATCAACCTCAGAGAGAATTTCATTAAAAAGCAATGACACCTGACCATATTAATTTGAAATAAATTTTATGCTGTCTAAACTCTCAGGGCAAACTCATTACTTTACAATTATTTTTTAAATCCAACTTGCATAAATCTATGAGGAGTTGATATGAACTCCAGCTACTAATTCCACAGCAGGAATATTAAGTATTTTCTATAAGTAAACAGGTATGAAGAATATAACTTTTTAAAATGGATTTCAGCTCAGTTCAGTTGCTCAGTCGTGTCCGACTCTTTGCGACCCCATGAATCACAGCGCACCAGGCTTCCCTGTCCATCACCAATTCCCGGAGTTCACTCAGACTCACATCCATTGAGTCCGTGATGCCATCCAGTCATCTCATCCTCGGTCGTCCCTTTCTCCTTCTGCCCTCAATCCCTCCCAGCATCACAGTCTTTTCCAATGAGTCAACTCTTCGCATGAGGTGGCCAGAGTACTGGAGATTCAGCTTCAGCATCATTCCTTCCAAAGAAATCCCAGGGCTGATCTTTAGAATGGACTGGTTGGATCTCCTTGCAGTCCAAGGGACTCTCAAGAGTCTTCTCCAACGCCACAGTTCAAAAGCATCAATTCTTTGGCGCTCAGCTTTCTTCACAGTCCAACTCTCACATCCATACATGACCACAGGAAAAACCATAGATGGACCTTTGTTGGCAAAGTAATGTCTCTGTTTTTTAATATGCTATCTAGGTTGGTCATAACTTTCCTTCCAAGGAGTAAGCATCTTTTAATTTCATGGCTGCAGTCACCATCTGCAGTGATTTTGGAGCCCCCCAAAATAAAGTCTGACACTGTATCCACTGTTTCCCCATCTATTTCCCATGAAGTGATGGGACCAGATGCCATGATCTTCATTAGAATCTACTAATGAACTGTGATGGAGAAGGAAATGGCAACCCACTCTAGTAGTCTTGCCTGGGAAATCCTATGGACAGAGGAGCCTGGTGAACTACAGTCCAAGGAGTCACAAAGAGTCAGACATGACTGAGTGACTAATAACAGCAACAATGAACTGTGAAGACCTTTTTCTGATCTGCCATTTAGTCAATTATACAGACCATTAATGAAAAAAAAAAGGAAAGATTAAAATTTTCTATTTCTATTAGCAGGATGTTGAAGCTGAAACTCCAATACTTTGGCTACCTGATATGAAGAGCTGACTCATTTGAAAAGACCCTGATGCTGGGGAAGACTGAGGGCAGGAGGAGAAGGGGATGATGGAGGATGAGATGGTTGGATGGCATCAGCGACTCAATGGACATGAGTTTGAGTAAACTCTGGGAGTTGGTGATGGACAAGGAGGCCTGGCGTGCTGCAGTCCATGGGGTTGCAAAGAGTCAGACATGACTGAGCGACTGAAATGAACTGAACTGAACTGTTGATTGGCAGGTAATACATATGGTTAAGAAGTCACTGGTAGCCAATGTATTTTTAAAAGATGCTATTAATATATTATTAGGCCAAATTAGTTGAATAGATTACACTATACTGAAGAATCCAAATGAAAATAAACCATGGATTCAAAGCCACTGGGTTAGAATTAATTTATTTTTTAACTTCCTTGATATTATTTATGTACCATTTATTTCCCCCAAAAAAGAAAAAAAAAAGTCTGAAATCATATGACATTGAAACCTAAAAACTTTAAAGATAATCTAGTCCAATCTCACCTTGTCATGAAGGAATATGGGGCTCAGACAAATTAAAAAACCCAAGATTGCACAATTCTACAAAATCAGTTAAACAAAGAATTTCTTAGTCTACTGAACCACTTAGTCTATTAGAAAAAGCAAAGAAATTCTGATAATCACTATAAGCAGGTCCATTTGTGTCTTTAAGATAGAATAAGGAGTTAAAAGTAAGCAAATAGTATCTTGTATATATTAATAACAGCCTCACTATAATGAAAGAATGATAGGCAACAGTGAAAGTTTGTGTTCAAAAACTTAGAAACATTCTGAACCTCTAATCAAAGCTTCATTTTGTGAGCAATATTGAAATTAAACATATGCTAAGGCTTGTGTGTTTAGACCAGCAACCATAGACTCCTGGTACTCACTCATAGAGCTTCTCAGTGTCCAAAATTCAGGCGAAGAACTCCATGCCTAAAGAATACTGGTAAACTCTATACTTAAAGAATTCTGGTACACTAGCAAAGACCAGGAAAAACATTGCAGTATGTGTGAAAGATTTGTATAGAGTCTATAAGGAAGCTAGAAGCCCCATGCAACCCTGAGACAATCTGTCTCATCCCTTGAAAATCTGTGAAGTTGCATGTATCTGGAGTCTCAGCTGACATGCGCAAGTCTGGCTTGTGGAGTCAATAATAAATAGCACACACATGTGTGTGTTTTAGTCACTCAGTCATGTCCAGCTCTTTGCAACCCCATGGACTGTAGCCCGCCAAGCTTCTCTGTCCATGGAGCACTCCAGGTGAGAATACTGGAGTGGATTGTCATTCCCTTCTCCAGAAGAACTTCCCAACCCAGGGACTAAACCCTGGCCCCCTGCATCAGAAGCAGATTCTTTACCATTTGAGCTACAGGGAAGTTCTGTAGCACACACACATATACCCCAAATATTCATTTGCAATCCCTAATTTACCCAGAAACAAGGTATTCACTGTAATAAAAGCTTGAAACTGTTCAGTCTTGGGGTTCAGATACCCCAGCTCTTCATGAAGGAACAGAAGTAAAGATGCAACGGAGACCAAAGTGAAGGAAGGAATCAAAAAGAAAATTGCCTGGAAGAGCAGATCAGCAGCAAGGCCTAGGGGGTCACAAGGGGAAGTGATTTCAGATGGTGGCTGATTCTTTTCTTTTTAATTGAAGTATAGTTGAGTTCTGCCTCATGAATCACAACCTTGTGGTGGCAAAAGGGCTTGCATAACTCAATGAAGCTTGAGCTATGTCACCCTCCTTATTTAACTTCTATGCAGCATGAAGGTGAAAGAGGAGAGTGGAAAAGCTGGCTTAAAACTTAATATTAAAAACAAATTCAAAAAATTAAGATCATGGCATCTGATCCCATCACTTCATGCAATAGAAGGAGGAAAAGTGGAAGCAGTGACAGATTTTATTTTCTTGGGCTCCAAAATCACTATGGACAGAGAAGGCAACCATGAAATTAAAAGACACTTACTCCTTGAAAGAACAGCTATGACAAACCTAGATAGCATTATTTAAAAGCAGAGACATCACTTTGTCAATAAAGATCCATATAGTCAAAGCTATGGTTTTTCCATTAATCATGTACAGATGTGAAATTTGGACCATAGAGAAGGCTGAGCACTGAAGAGTTGATGTTTTTGAATTGTGGTGCTGGAGATTCTTGGAAGCCCCTTGGACAACAAGGGGATCAAGCCAAGAATTCTAAGGAAAATCAACTCTGAATATTCATTTGAAGGACTGATGCTGAAGCTCCAATATGTTAGCCATCTGATAGGAAGAGCTGACTCATTGGAAAGACTGAAGGCAAAAGGAGAAGGGGGCAACAGAGAATGAGCTGGTTAGAGAGCATCACCAACTCAATGGACATGAATTTGAGCAAACTCTGGGAGATAGTGAAGGACATGGGAGCCTGGCATTCTACAGTCCATGGGGTGGTAAATATTCGGACATGACTTAGTGACTAAACAGCAACAACTACAAATAGTTGATTTACAATGTTGTGTTATTTTTAGGTCTATGGCAAAATTATTTAGTTATACATATATCTATTATTTTCCATATTATTTTTCCTTAGAGGTTATTACAAGATACTGAGTGCAGTTTCCTGGGCTAAACAGTAAAACCTTGCTGTTTATCTATTCTATATTAATATATAGTAGTGTGTATTCACTAATCCCAAACTCCTAATTTATCCTCTCTCATTCTTTCCCCCTTTGGTAACCATAAATTTCTAAGTCTGTGAGACTAGTTTTGCTTTAATTTGTATCCTTTTCTGATTCTACATAAAAGTGATATCATATGATATTTGTCTTTCTGCTTCTTGGACCCTTCTGAACTCAGCTGTCCTGGCAGGATGTGTGACCCTGTGGAAAAAAGAGCCTTATGTGAGATGGGAGGAACTCTTACACCAAACGCTGCCGCAAGGCAGGGCTGTGACATCCACCAAGCCCATCCTGCCTCGATTAAGTGCCACACAGAAGGGGAAGGATTTTCCCGCCTCATGCCATGGGGTTGGGGGTGGGGTGTGATGGGGGCTGATAGAGTTAGTGAACGGGAAGAAGCAGCAGGGGTCTGGGTCTCATGGGGGACAGAGATCCATGCAGAACAAGCAAAACCAGCTGGAGCTGCAGCAGCACTAATTGGCGTGGCAGAGTTCAAAATAAGAGTAACCTGTAACTCAGACCCATGGGCACAGGTAAAGACACCCCTTGGAGATGCCCAGAAATACTTGAAGGAAGGGTCTTAACATCAGCAAGGGCTCAGATTGAGAGTGTGTGTGTAGACAAGAGTGTGTACATCTGTGTGCAAATGTGAAGTCAAGTGGGCCTTAGAAAGCATCACTACGAACAAAGCTAGTGGAGGTGATGGAATTCCAGTTGAGCTGTTTCAGATCCTGAAAGATGATGCTGTGAAAGTGCTGCACTCAATTTGCCAGCAAATTTGGAAAACTCAGCAGTGGCCACAGGACTGGAAAAGGTCAGTTTTCATTCCAATTCCAAAGGCAATGCCAAAGAATGCTCAAACTACTGCACAATTGCACTCATCTCACATGCTAGTAAAGTAATGTTCAAATTCTCCAAGCCAGGCTTCAGCAATACATGAACCGTGAACTCCCTGATGTTCAAGCTGGTTTTAGCAAAGGCAGAGGAACCAGAGATCAAATTGCCAACATCCGCTGGATCATGGAAAAAGCAAGAGAGTTCCAGAAAAACGTCTATTTCTGCTTTATTGACTATGCCAAAGCCTTTGACTGTGTGGATCACAATAAACTTAGGAAAATTCTGAAAGAGATGGGAATACCAGACCACCTGACCTGCCTCTTGAGAAACCTGTATGCAGGTCAGGAAGCAACAGTTAGAACTGGACATGGAACAACAGACTGGTTCCAAATAGGAAAAGGAGTACGTCAAGGTGTTCTCCAAGCCAGGTTTGAGCAATACATGAACCGTGAACTTCCAGATGTCGAAGCTGGTCTTAGAAAAGGCAGAAGAACCAGAGATCAATTGCCAATATCCGCTGGATCATCGAGAAAGCAAGAGAGTTCTGGAAAAACATATGTTTCTGCTTTATTGACTATGTCAAAGCCTTTAACTGTGTGGATCACAATAAACTGTGGGAAATTCTGAAAGAGATGGGAATACCAGACCACCTGACCTGCCTCTTGTGAAACCTGTATGCAGGCCAGGAAGCAATAGTTAGAACTGGACATGGAACAACAGACTGGTTCCAAGTCAGGAAGGGAGTATGTCAAGGCTGTATCCTGTCATCCACTTATTTAACTTTTCCGTCTAGTCAAGGCTATGGTTTTTCCTGTGGTCATGTATGGATGTGAGAGTTGGACTGTGAAGAAGGCTGAGCGCAGAAGAATTGATGCTTTTGAACTGTGGTGTTGGAGAAGACTCTTGAGAGTCCCTTGGACTGCAAGGAGATCCAACCAGTCCATTCTGAAGGAGATCAACCCTGGGATTTCTTTGGAAGGAATGATGCTGAAACTGAAGCTCCATACTTTGGCCACCTTATGCGAAGAGTTGACTCATTGGAAAAGACCATGATGCTGGGAGGGATTGGGGGCAGGAGGAGAAGGGGACGACCGAGGATGAGATGGCTGGATGGCATCACGGACTCAATGGACATGAGTCTGAGTGAACTCCGGGAGTTGGTGCTGGACAGGGAGGCCTGGCCAGCTGTGATTCATGGGGTCGCAAAGAGTCGGACATGACTGAGCGACTGAACTGAACTGAACTGTACAACTTATAAGTGAGCAACCACAGATTCCCTCTGCTTCAGTTTCTTTCTGTGGTCCAAATTCTTCCTCCTGGTTTCCTTTTTCCATGCATCCTGATCCAAAGTGCCTAAGAGACGGGCTCAGGAGCAGAATCCTCTACCACATAAGTCTCTGCTTTGGACAATTGTTTTAACCCTTCTGTGTCTTCACATTCAAGTATTAACGCTAATATAACCCCATTTACACAAACCTGCTTTTAAGACTTTGAGGCATTCAGTTAGCGTATGCCAGGAAAATGTTTTCTGCTGTGGTTTGGGTGCTGAAATCATTTTCTCTGATAGTTAATCCTTCCCATCCCCTTCTCTGCCCATGTCCTGTTTTTCAGAGAATCTGCACCAACAGTTCTCCTGAATGGGCAGCTGTACAGTCATGCCCACCTGCTCAGCTCCAGCTATTTGATCCAAGTGTGCACCTAACTGAAGTATCAGATTCTCTTCCAGCATTCTGAAATGCAATTCAAAGTCAGATCAGACTATGATATGCGCATAAAGTGATACAAACAGTCAGGTCTGGGTCGTGCAAAGAAGGGCCATTTTGCAAAACCAGAGAACAATGATGCAGGCAGAGAAGAAAGAAAACAGAGTTGTGTGAACACAGCCTGTGAGAGAGAAAGGAGAGGAAAGTAGGCTGCACTTATTACTACTGTCTCAGCAAGGTAGTCCTGTATAATTTCAAATAATGTGCACAAGTTTGTAAGCTTACCTGAGTGACATTCTACTTCTTGGCACCTGTGCTAGTCTTTTGGACTGCTATAACAAGAATATCATAGTCTGAGTAGCTTAAACTATGAACATTTATTTCTCACAGTTCTGAAAACTGGAAAGTCCAAAGATCAAGGTGTTGGCAAATTCCATATCTGGTGAGGACCTGCTTCCTGGTTCATAGATGGCTGTGTTCTCACTGTGTCTTCCCATGGAAGAAAAAGTGAGAGATGTCTCTCAGGTCTCTTTTAAGAAGTATCTCTCTCAGATCTCTTTTAAAAGGCCACTAACCCATTTATGAGGGCTCCACCCATCTAACTTAACCCCAGCCCTTAATATCATTGCATTGTGGATTAGAATTTCAACAGATATATTTTAGAAAGCTACAAACATTCAGCACTGAAGAATCCCAGGTGAAATAATTCCTCCCACAGGAATTCAGGTAGGTAAGTACTTCTCCAAATGTCATCTTTGCATAAGACGTGATCACAGACAAAACCAGAAGCCAGGTCCCAGATTGTCCCAACTTCTCCACAGCTGTTGCTACTGAAACAGTATGAGGTATTGTGCTCCAGATCACCTCAGAGAGCAGTAGGTAGAAATACTTGTTGCTGTTGTTGTTGTTATTTAGTTGCTGTTGTGTCCGACTCTTTGCAACCCCATGGACTATATAGCCCGCCAGTCTTCTCTGTCCATAGGCTTTCCTAGGCAAGAGTATTGGAGTAGGTTACCATTTCCTCCTCCAAGGTAGAAATAATAATGTTCTCTAATTCAGGTTGGAAAGACTGCACTTTCTTTGATGTGACTCTGTACATCTTCAAACCAAATTACCTACCAAAATCTCCTCTTAGTTTTGTATTTTAAAGTTATCTTTTAATTATGCTTAAAACTGAATTGTAAATAGCTATGAAAATCCCATGGACAGAGGAGCCTGGTGGGCTGCAGTCCATGGGGTTGCTGAGAGTTGGACACACTCAGTGACTTCACTTTCCCTTTTCACTTTCATGCACTGGAAAAGGAAATGGCAACCCACTCCAGTGTTCTTGCCTGGAGAATCCCAGGACAGTGGAGCCTGGTGGGCTGCCGTCTATGGGGTCGCGCAGAGTTGGACACGACTGAAGCGACTTAGCAGCAGCAGCAGCAGGGTAACATTCCCAGTCTGTTACTAGAAATAATGAGAGAATTTCTTCAAAGACAAAACCTAAGTGCTCCTTCTGCCATCTCTAAGTTTTGGTGGCCCATTGTATATGTACGAGAGAGAGAGAGAGAGAGAGAGAGAGTGTGTACATGGTGCATGCATGGTAAAAGTTATGAGTGGGCAGCCACAAATCCTCTCTGCTTCATAGTTCCTTTCTCTGGTTCAAACCCTTCCTCCTGTCTGCATCCTGCCTCATCCTGCCTGCAACCCTGGTGCAAGATACTTGAAAGAAGATGCTCAGGGTCAGAATGCTGGGTTCTAATTCTGGCTGTACCATATGGGGCCATGACTCTAGGCAATTATTTTCACTTTCATGTGCCTCTGTTTGCTCATCTGTAAGATAAGAATAAAATAGTATCTATTACATAATTTGTAAAGATTAAATAAGTAGATATAAAACTCTCAGAACCATGCTTAGTACTGAATAGATAATCAAAAATCTTATATGTTATTAGCCATACTCCTTAGTTACTAGAAAAGTAGTTTCTTCTTTGTCTGAGTCCAAGACCTATCCATCAATTTCAGGTTGAAATTGCTCTGCTTATTGGTGAAATCATGACTCTGTAACCCAGAACTTAACAAAAGACTTTCTGGTTTAAGATCTGCTATAAGGATCCACCAGATCCCAAGAGCACATCCTCTCAGGGATACTGTTAAGATTTTATAAGCTGAGCCCTGTTTCATGTAGGCCCCACATTGCAGATAATCTCCCTTTTTTCTTAAGAGTTCCATCTTCCCTACTCCTAAACCCTCAAAAGCATCTTCACATCCTCACTCTCCTGAAGGCTCCATCCTCTCCTGGGAAAGGTTCCATCTGCTCCTACAAAAAATGAGCAAGCATTTTGGAAGCCATGTCCATAGTCTATCCTGCCCTAGCATGGATCCCTTGTGCCATCCTGGCATACTCAGAAGGTCCCATCTACATTTCCATCCATGGAACTTTAGGGAAATTTGAAGGTGGCATATCAGGTGCAAGGAGAAATTGTTTAGGAAGCAACAGCAATGTCAGTATGCCTGAGGCACAGTTCTTAATAGCTCAGATCAAGGAGCTTAACCTTTAACTGGTTGTCCATACATAGGTGGTGAAAGATTTTAGTCAGGATAGAGTCATCATCAAATCTGCATTTCAGAAATATTACCCTGATTACAGATGGGGAAAGTAAAAGGAGAGAAAGGGACCAAACTGGGGGACAAGTAGATGGCAGTTTTCAAAAGCACCACTGAGACATGGTAACAAATGACTTCAAGGATGGAGAAGAGGGTCCAGTTTTAAGAACACACTTGTGAGGACTTGAATTTTGAGACCTTGAAGATGGTGAGAGTAAATCTAAGATATTCTAAAGCTTCTGGCTTGAGCAACCAGAATAGAGATGTCTAGCCTTTAAATACAGCAAGCCTGCGGAAGGAAGACAAAGGACATGAAAACCAGTTCAGCGGGGGACATGTTCCCTGGAATGTTCATTTTAAGTACTCGCAGGCATCTAAGTGGTCTTGTCTACTAGGTGCCTTGAAGATCAGGTCTGGCACTCAAGAGGAAAATCTGGAGACGCAGATTGGTATAATCTACCATCATAGATAAGTCCGAAGCCCTAGGAGTTATGAGACCAACCAAACACATTAATCAAAAGGAGTATATAACATGAAAAAGAAGAGGAAAAAGTGGAACCCTAAGGAATATCAGCATTTAAGGAATGTGCAAAGGAAGATAGATACTGGGAAGGAAATAAAAATGGTGAGAATAATAGCAGCGAGACTGGGCATCCTTGTGTTGTTCCTGATCTTGGAGGAAATGCTTACAGCTTTCCATCATTGGGTATGGTGTTAGCTGTGGGTTTGTCATATGTGGCCTTTACTATGTTGAAGTATATTCTATCTACACTCACTTTCTGGAAACTTTTTATCATAAATGAATTTGAATTTTATCAAAAAGCATTTGCTTTTTCTGCATCTATTGAGATGATCATGTGGTTTATATTTTTCATTTTGTTGATGTGATGTATCACATTGATCGATTTGTAGATATTGAAAAATCCTTTCATCCTTGGGGTAAATCCAACTAGACAATGACATATGATCTTTTTAATATACTGATGGAGTCAGTGTGCTCATACTTTGTTGAGAATTTTTGCATCTATATTCATCTGTGATATTGACCTGTAGCTTTCTTTTTTGTGTGATATCTTTAAATGGTTTTGTTATCAAGGTGATAGTGGCCTCATAGGATGAGTTGAATATGTTCCTTCCTCTGCAATTTTTTGGAATAGTTTCAATAGTACAGGTGTTAACTCTTCTCTAAAAGTTTGTTAGAATTCACCTGTGAAGCCATCTGATTTGGACTTTTGTTTCTTGGGAGTTTTTAAATTACTGATTCAATTTCAGTACTGGTAATTGGTCTGTTCATATTTTCTATTTCTTTCTGGGGAGAGGGTACAGAGAAAAGGGAACCCTACATTGCTGGTTGGAATTTAAATTGGTGCAGCTACTATGGAAAATAATACAGAGGCCCCTTTAAAACCAAAAATAGAGGTGAGCTACCATATGAGCCAGCAACTCCATTCCTGTAAATATATCTGGAAAAGACAAAGACTCTAATTTGAAAAGATAAATGTGCACCAATGTTCAAGCAGCATTGTTAACAATAGCCAAGACATGGAAGACACCAAAGCAACTTGAGTGCCCACTGACAAACAATAGGCTTAAGAAGATGCACTATATATATATATAAAATATATATTAACATATATACAATTATACATATATATAATATGATATTGCTCAGCCATAAGAAATAGTGTTATTTTCAGCAACATGTATCGACCTAGAGATTATCATGCTAAATGAAGTAAGTCAAACAGAGAAAGACAAATTACGATATCACTTATATGTTGAATCTAAAAAATGGTACAAATGAACTTACGTACAAAACATAATAGACTCAAACATGGAAAACAAGCAAGTAGTTACCAAAGAAGAAAGAAGGAGGAATAAAAGAGGAGTTTGGAATTAACAGATACCTATTCAGTTCAGTTCAGTTCAGTTCAGTTCAGTTGCTCAGTCATGTCAAACTTTTTGCAACCCCATGGACTGCAGCACACCAGGCTTCCTTGTCCATCACCAACTCCCGGGATTTACCCAAATTCATGTCCATTGAGTTGGTGATGCCATCCAACCATCTCATCCTCTATTGTCCCCTTCTCCTCCTGCCCTCAATCCCTCCCAGCATCAGGGTCTTTTCAAATGAGTCAGCTCTTCGCATTAGATGACCAAAGTATTGGAGTTTCAGCTTCAGCATCAGTCCTTCCAATGAACACTCAGGACTGATCTCCTTTAGGATGGACTGGGTTGGATCTCCTTGAAGTCCAAGGGACTCTCAAGAGTCTTCTCCAACACCACAGTTCAAAAGCATCAATTCTTCAGCACTTAGCTTTCTTTATAGTCCAACTCTCACAACCATACATGACCACTGGAAAAACCATAGCCTTGACTAGATGGACCTTTGTTGGCAAAGTAATGTCTCTGCTTTTGAAAATGCTGTCTAGGTTGGTCATAACTTTCCTTCAAAGGAGTAAGCGTCTTAATTTCATAACTGCAATCACCATCTGCAGTGATTTTGGAGCCCCAAAAAATAAAGTCTGTCACTGTTTCCACTGTTTCCCCATCTATTTCCCATGAAGTGATGGGACCAGATGCCATGATCTTCGTTTTCTGAATGTTGAGCTTTAAGCCAACTTTTTCACTCTCCTCTTTCACTTTCATCAACAGGCTCTCTAGTTCCTCTTCACTTTCTGCCATAAGGGTGGTGTCATCTGCATATCTGAGGTTATTGATATTTCTCCCAGCAATCTTGATTCCGGCTGTGCTTCATCCACTCCAGCGTTTCTCATGATGTACTCTGCATATAAGTTAAATAAGCAGGGTGACAATGTACAGTCTTGATGGACTCCTTTCCCATTGGAACCAGTCTGTTGTTCCATGTCCAGTTCTAACTGTTGCTTCCTGTCCTGCATACAGATTTCTCAAGAGGCAGGTCAAGTGGTCTGGTATTCCCATCTCTTTCAGAATTTTCCACAGTTTATTGTAATCCACACAGTCAAGGGCGTTGGCATAGTCAACAAAACAGAAATAGATATTTTTCTGGAATTCTCTTGCTTTTTCAATGACCCAGTAGATGCTGGCTGGCAATTTGATCTCTGGTTCCTCTGCCTTTTCTGAAACCAGTTTGAACATCTGGAAGTTCATGATTCACGTATTGCTGAAGCCTGGCTTGGAGAATTTTGAGCATTACTTTACTAGCATGTGAGATGAGTGCAATTGTGTGGTAGTTTGAGCATTCTTTGGCATTGCCTTTCTTTGGGATTGAAATGAACACTGACCTTTTCCAGTTCTGTGGCCACTGCTGAGTTTTCCAAATTTGCTGACATATTGAGTGCAGCACTTTCATAGCATCATCTTTTTGGATTTGAAATAGCTCAACTGGTATTCCATACCTCCACTAGCTTTGTTCATAGTGATGCTTCCTAAGGCCCACTTGACTTTGCATTCCAGGAGTCTGGCATATAAAATAGATAACCAAAAAGGACCTACTGTACAGCACAGGGAACTATACTCAGTATCTTGTAACTATAATAGAAAACAATCTTAAAAAGAGTATGGCAAGAGTAACATGGAAACTTACATTACTGTATGTAAAATAGATATCCAATGGGAACTTGTATGGCTCAGGAAACTCAAACAGGGACTCTATATCAACCTAGAGGGGTGGGATGGGGAGGGAGGTGGGAAGGAGGTCAAAGGGAGGGAATATATGTATACCTATGTTGCAGTTTGACAGAAAACAACAAAATTCTGTAAAGCATTACCCTTCAATTAAAAAATAAATAAAATTTTTAAAAAAGAATATACATGTACATGATTGAATCACTGCTGGGCACCTGAAACTAACATGACATTGTCAATCAACTATATTTCAATAAAATTGGAAAAAATAAACAACCAGGGAAAAGCAGTGTCTCAACAGTCAAGACCAACTTCAGTAAGGAAGTGGTCAGAAGTATAAAATATCACCAGTCAAGCGAAACAAGATTAGATTAAGTAGAACAAGGGTTATTTAAAAAATGGCATTGAAATTTAAAATTAGGTGAGGAAAATTAGAAACCTCAGGTTTCACAGCTTAGTGATCCTCCTCAAAGTAGAGGACAGAAGTGGGCTTCAGATTCTCAAATAATTGAGTTAGTTTCAACATTAGTTTGTTACTGAAGATATTTGATAACTGGAGACTTCAGACCATGGGTATGTATATATGTGCAGAGAATGTCACGGTGACGAGTGCACATCCAATGTGATGCCAAGTCTGGTCTCTTCGCAGGAGTCTAGTGAGCTCAGAGCAAAGTCAATGACTAAATGCCTTGGTGTTGACCTTTGGTCCTCAGAATCCAAAATTGTAAATAATTGGAATAATGGCTACCTCTTAAAAAAATAAAAATTCTGGATGCCATACCAGCTGGACAAGCAACTCACTCAGAGTAGAAAAAGTGGAGTGCCACAGCAAGAAAAGTGTATATGTTTAATATGCGAGAGGGTTACATGTATAAAAGTGAGAACTGGAGCTGGAATACATCAAGAACAAGTCGAATAAAAGCACTCAACAAATTAGGAACTAATAAGGAATTGATGTGCATGGCACCAGTAAAAGTGCCCTTAATGTCAAAGAGCAGAAGACTTGGTTTCCAATCTTGGCAGTGACTGAAGGAGACAGTATCCAGAACACCACCAAAATCAGTGAGAACTGAAGTCACAGAAGAGGGCCAGTGTTAACCGTGGTACTACAAAGTAAGTCACTATCTGATACTCTACAAATGCAGAACACCTCTGATTGTCTCTTATAAACCTATTAGATACCCCATATGGATGGTGAAACAAGAAGCAAGTGATTTCTCTGGCAAGGACTGTGGTTCAGATAGGGCTTCCTTGGTGGCTCACACGGATAGTAAAGAATTGCTTGCGATGCAGGAGACCTGGGATTGATCCCTGGGCTGGCAGCCCACTCCAGCATTCTTGCCTGGAGAATTCTGAGGACAGAGGAGCCTGGTGGGCTACAGTCCATGGGGTCGCAAAGAGTCGGCCAGATATACTAGAAGTATAGCTGTTTTATTAGGTCTGCTGCTGTCCAGGCAAATGTGTGTCACCTGTATAAATATATATTCATCCATTAGGCAAAACTGAGCTCTACATGGAGCTGAACACTGTGGGTCAGTGTGTAGGTTCTTCTGTGAAGACACAAAACGCCTGCATTGCCTACTTCAGCATCCCAAGGACATCACCCCATACATGATCCCTGAACTCAAGAAGCTGAAGATGAGCTCAGAAGGAAAGTGTGTATGAATGCAAAGAGAGAGGTAGAGGAAGTGCAATTAGGGACTGGAATTTTAGTTTGAGAGATAAAGAATTGGACAGTGAAAACAGGGAGACTTTATGTAGTACCTGGCACATTGTAAACACACAGTAAATGATTGCTATTCTTATTATACAGTGTGCTCATTTTGGGCAACTCCTCCAATAATAGACTGTCTTGGGGAAAATCCTAAAGCTTTCAGAGAGCTCTGTAATCAGCCACACATCTGGCTTCAGATACAGTTTCAACCTTTTTAATAGAACATCATGCAGTCTCTTCAGGCCAGCACAGTGTTTTCAAGACAGATGGTTTTGATCAGTTATTTTATTATTCAAAAGTCTGCCCCTCAACAGGAACCCATAGAAGTTTAAACTGAAGATGAGTAGTCATTCTCAGCCAGAGTCATCCCCATCTTGAAAAATACCTCTTCTCATGTTTTGGTTACACTTTCCTTTGATGGACAAACAGCTCCAGCTGTTTCAACCCTTGAAGTTGCCTCAAGCCTTCCCCGAGCAGGCTGTCCTTCCCACTCTTCCTACAGAGCACGGCGATCTGCATTCAGCCCCTGAAGGGTAGAGAGGGCCTCTGTTTTCCCTCTGGTCTTATACTAATTATTTTCAGTAAATTAAATATTCTGCAGATCTGTGGATCTTATTCACCCAGCAAAAGGAAATACTCAGTATTTGAGTACTGAGCACAGTTTTTATAAAACAGAAAATCTAACATAGTTGAATACACAAATATTTTTGGATGAACAGAAGAAAGTTCATTTGATAGAGCTGGAACGCTTCCCAAATTCATACTGACAACATTCCATAGTATCACCAAAACACTATTATTAATTTCTTTTGATTTGTTTTCATATACAGTGTTTTGATTTGGTTTAGGTTGGTTTTTAAGGAATAGTTTCAGTTTATGTAACCTTCGCTTATTCAGGATCACAGCCAGTTTGTAATCCAACAACCAGATGGTAATTGACTCCTTGGTGAAGGACAGCCTGTCTGGAATATTGTCATAAAGACAGATCCAATGTCACAAACACCAAGACAAAATTCCCTCCAAATGAAAGGCCAGTTGCTGCATTTCTCAATCTATCAGATGTGGTAGCTTCCATGTTGTAGTTATATCATTATATCTTCTTATTTGTTACTTAAGATTGAAAAATCTACCATCAACTATCCTTGAACCTGAGAGACAGACCTTGGTTCTCATTATTCCAGTGGAGCTGTATAACCTGTCTTAGAAGATGCCCAATAGCATATATTAACCATGTCAGTGACAACATTGAAGAAAAATTCATTTTTCTTGCCAACATTAATCCTACTTGGAATAGCTTTCTGGCTTAGGTAAAAATAATAGCTAATTTCATCAATCATCACACCTCCCATTCATATTTTATACACATACAATCTCTACAAAGGGAAAGAACTTGAGGGGAAGGAGTTTGGCTATCTTCAAAGTTTGTGTCCTGGGCACCTGGGTTCCTCCCCTCGATAACACTTGCATCCTCTTAACTTCAGCCAGCTGCTCCCCTGGCCACCCCTGGAGAAGGGCTGCTCAGTCTACAAAATGCATAACCCTATTTTTTTTAAGTATAATCACCTCTTTTCTCCCATCATCCTCTTATAACAAAGCCTGTTCTTCATCCTCAGTCAGAACAATTAACCTGCAGTCCTTGACCCCCTAAATGAATTTCAGGGGGTCTTTAAATTCCATGCAGATTCTTCTCCCAACCTGCAGTTCCCTGCTAGAGAAAATTACACATCCATGCAAAGTAGAGCCACGACAATGCATGGGTGACTCACAGTGATGACCAGCAGTCCTCTCATTCCTGCTGGGTCAGTTTGCTGTGCCTCACTCCACCTAACAGATGTGCCAGCCTCACCACCTCGCTGCAGCCACCAAATTGCCGGTCTTGTCCTTCTTTCCCATGACTTAGCTGCTCCACTTCACCCCATCCTTGCACTTGTGTCTTATGTGCCCAACTTGCCTTCCTCAACTCCTGTCCCAGAGGAAGAAACATTAACCTTCTCTAAATAAGAAGAGAAGAAAGACCGCTGGTGGTGGTGGTGATCATCTCCAAGACATCATGTTCACGATAATAGCTGTGGTTACCCCATAGAGTAGGATGGACCTCCACCCCAAATTTTGTTCATATGTTGAGACTGAAGCTGCCACACATGCACCAAAATGGTATGAAAAGTTTGATGTCTCGCTTTCCGGACAGAGTAGTGCAGGGCTCTCAGAAGTTCCCAAAATGGCTTGAAAGAACAGGGAGAGGAGGCTGGCATCACTGTCACGTGATTAGAGGTTGGGCTGGATGTGACGGCTCCCCTGCATGGGCTTGGACCTCCCACAGCACCAAAGGAGGGAGCTCCCCACGTTTCTTGCCCAGATGTGGGGCAGAATGAGAATGGGAAGTAGTGGAGCTGAAAAGCTGTCAGTGAACAACAAAAATGAAGTCAAACTTTTCCTTACGCTCTCCAAGAAGAACTGGATTTGAATCCTAGGTCTATTACCTACTAGTTGGATGACCCTAAAAAAGTGATTTAACCATTCTAAACAAATCTCCACACCAACTATAGGAGGCTAATAACAGAAAGAAAGAAAAAGGAGAGAGGAAGGAAGGAAGGAACTTCCCACTGTGTTGTAAGAATTAAGTGAGATAAGATGCTTGTGTGTTTGCATGTCCACTCGGTCATGTCTGACTCTTTGTGATCCCGTGGACTGTAGCCTACCAAGCTTCTCTGTCCATGGAATTCTCCAGGCAAGAAAACTGGAGTGGGTTATCATGCCCTCCTCTGAGGGATCTTCCCCATCCAAGGATAGAACCCGCACCTCCTGGATCTCTTGCTTTGCAGGCTGATTCTTTACCCACTGAGCCACCTGAAAATCCCCTTTAGAAGCTTATCCTCTCCAAAGCTAGCCTTTTGCCAAGTGCCTGGATTGCTCACGCCTCCCCTAAGGTTACACTCTGTCACTTATCATCTCTTTCTTCTGGATCTTCAATTTCTTCCTCTCCACTGAACCCTTGCAGAGCACCCACATGCCCACAGGCACTTCTTTCAATAAGTTTCAAGAACAGACTCCTAAATACCCCTCATGTACCCATGCCACCAATTACATTCTTTTTGGCTCTCCAGAAATTTTAGTGTTACCCTTAGCATCTCATTTCTGTACTCTAAACATGCAATCAGCCACCTAATTTTGTGGATTCCAGCTCAGAAATTTCTCCCAACTCATTTATCTCTAACTCTACTGCCAGTGCTTTGTCTAATATCTCTTTATTTCTCATGGACTGATTGGTCTTTGACATAAGAGTTCCAAGATCCCAATTTAGCTTCCATAACTACTTTATTAAAAATATCCTGTTTTTTCAATTATATGAAAAACTGCTTAATTTATAGTAAAAAGTGGGGGAAAACCCTTATAAATAGGAGAAGACTGGAAAGAAGTAAAATAAAATGTTATCAGCGATTCTCTTTGGTGGTAAGGTGATATTTTTTTCTTTGTATTTTTGTATATTTTCCAGATCTTTTATAAATGGCATATATTACTTTCATCAATGTTATTTGAAATGACAAATTTCACTGACATTCTCATGATTATTTTTAAAAATCCAAACTCCCAAGCCATACATGCAAGGCTCTTCACAGCCTGCCCTTGTGGTAGCCCCAGTGATTCTTGCCTTCGATATTTACCTCCTTGTATTGTCCCCTCCGTACTGTGAACCATTAAGATGTTGTAGAAATGATGACATGTGACTTTGAAGATATTTTTGTATATCTGAATCACTTTGCTGTATACCTGAAACTAATACAACATTGTAAAGTAACTATAAAGTGACATGTGACTTTGAATATTTCCACTATCTATTTTACAAGTGGTAATATAAGTTTCCATGTTACTCTCTCCATACATGTCACCCTCTCCTCCACTCTCCCCATGCCCATAAGTCTGTTCTCCATTGCTGCCCTGCAAATACATTTTTTAGTACCATCTTTCTAGATTCCATACTCTATGCAGTCACTTGCTCTGGGGGAAGCCAGCTGGCATGCCATGAGGACACCCTCTGGAATGGTCCATGAGATGAGAAACTGAAGCCTTCTACCAAAATCCAACACTACCTTCCCAGGTTTGAGTGAGCCACCTTACAAGCATTCTTTAGCCTTATTCATGCTTTCAGGTGAGTACAGCTCAAGCTGACCTCTTGACTTTGTGAGAGACCCTGAAATAGGACCACAAAGCTAAGCTGCTCCTTGATTCTTGACCCATAGAAACTGTGAAATAAATCACTGCTTTTAAGTTTTTATGTAGTTTTTAACACACCAATAGATATCTAATATGGTCCCCAAAACATCTTCCTTTTTTCAGTGAAGTATAGTTACTTTACAATGTTGTGTTAGTTTCAGGTATACAGCAAAGTGATTCAGATATACAAAAATATCTATTTTTCTCACAGTCTTTTCCCTTATAGGTTAGCACAAAATATTGAATATAGTTTCCTGTGCTATACAGTACAAACGTTGGTTATCTATTTTATATATAATAGATTTCTAACTTTATCTTCCCAAACTCCCCCTTGTGCTTTATACTCCTACATATTGAACTTGTAAGAAATTCCTAGATACTTTCAGGAATTCATTTCTTTATGTTCTGTTAATTCTGCTACTTAACCCTCCCTCTTTATAATGTCCTTCAAAATGTAGCTCAAACTCACCTCCCCAGTGAAGAGGAAATAGTTTCTCCTTCCTCTGCATGACCCTGGCCCCCTTTTCCTAGCACTATGATAGCATTTTTTTCCGTTTTTAAATTTTTTATTTATTTTTTAATTGAAGGATAATTGTTTTACAGAATTTTGTTGTTTTCTATCAAACCTCAACATGAAATCAGCCATAGGTATACATATGTCCCCTTCCTCTTAAACTTCCCTCCCATATCCCTCCCCATCCCACCCCTCTAGGTTGATACAGAGCCCAGTTTGAATTTCCTGAGACATACAGCAAATTCCCATTGACTATCTATTTTACAAATGGTAATATAATTTCCATGTTACTCTCTCCATACATGTCACCCTCTCCTCCACTCTCCCCATGCCCATCTGTTCTCCATCGCTGCCCTGCAAATACATTTTTTAGCACCATCTTTCTAGATTCCATATATATGTATTAGTATATGACATTTATATTTCTCTTTCTGACTTACTTCACTCTGTATAATAGGCTCCAGGTTCATCTGCCTCATTTGAACTGAACTCAATTGTTCCATTTTATGGCTGAGTAATATTCCATTGTGTATATGTACCACACTTCTTTATCCATTCATATGTATATGGACATCTAGGTTGCTTCCATATTCTAACTATTGTAAAGAGTGCTACAGTGAACATTAGGGTACACGTGTCTTTTTCAAGTTTGGTTTCCTCAGGTTATATGCCTAGGAGTGGGATTGCTGGGTCATATGGTAGTTTTATTCCTAGTTTTTTAAGGAATTTCCATGCCATTTTCCAAAGTGGCTGTACCAATTCACATCCCCACCAACAGTGCAAAAGGGTTCCCTTTTCTCCACACCCTCTCCAGCATTTATTGTTTGTAGACTTTTGATGATGACCATTCTGAATGGTGTGAGGTGTTATCTCATTGTAGTTTTTATTTGCATTTCTCTAATAATGGGTGATGTTGAGCATCTTTTCATGTGTTTGTTAGCCATCTGTATGTCTTTTTTTTTTTTTTTTTGGAATTCCTTCTTTTTATTTATTTATTTTTTTACTTTACAATGTTGTAGTGGTTTTGCCATATATTGACATGAATCCACCACGGATGTACATGTGTTCCCCGTCCTGAACCCCCCTCCCACTTCCCTCCCCATCCCATCCCTCTGGGTCATCCCAGTGCACCAGCCACAAGCACCCTGTATCATGCATAGAACCTAGACTGGCTATTCGTTTCACATGTGATAATTTACATGTTTCAATGCCATTTTCCCATATTATCCCACCCTCGCCCTCTCCTACAGAGTCCAAAAGACTATTCTATACATCTGTGTCTCTTTTGCTGTCTTGCGTACAGGGTTATCATTACCATCTTTCTAAATTCCATATATATGTGTCAGTATACTGTATTGGTGTTTTTCTTTCTGGCTTACTTCACTCTGTATAATCGGCTCCAGTTTCATCCACCTCATTAGAACTGATTCAAATGTATTCTTTTTAATAGCTGAGTAATACTCCACTGTGTATATGTACCACAGCTTTCTTATCCATTCATCTGCTGGTGGACATTGAGGTTGCTTCCTTGTCCTAGCTATTATAAACAGTGCTGCAATGAACATTGGGGTACACATGTCTCTTTCAATTCTGGTTTCCTCGGTGTGTACGCCCAGCAGTGGGATTGCTGGATCATATGGCAGTTCTATTTCCAGTTTTTTAAGGAATCTCCACACTGTTCTCCATAGTGGCTGTACTAGTCTGCATTCCCACCAACAGTGGAAGAGGTTCCTTTTTCTCCACACCCTCTCCAGCATTTATTGCTTGTAGACTTTTGGATCACAGCCATTCTGACTGGTGTGAAATGGTACCTCATTGTGGTTTTGATTTGCATTTCTCTGATAATGAGTGATGTTGAGCATCTTTTCATGTGTTTGTTAGCCATCTGTATGTCTTTTTTTTTTTTTTTTGGAATTCCTTCTTTTTATTTATTTATTTTTTTACTTTACAATGTTGTAGTGGTTTTGCCATATATTGACATGAATCCACCACGGATGTACATGTGTTCCCCGTCCTGAACCCCCCTCCCACTTCCCTCCCCATCCCATCCCTCTGGGTCATCCCAGTGCACCAGCCACAAGCACCCTGTATCATGCATAGAACCTAGACTGGCTATTCGTTTCACATGTGATAATTTACATGTTTCAATGCCATTTTCCCATATTATCCCACCCTCGCCCTCTCCTACAGAGTCCAAAAGACTATTCTATACATCTGTGTCTCTTTTGCTGTCTTGCGTACAGGGTTATCATTACCATCTTTCTAAATTCCATATATATGTGTCAGTATACTGTATTGGTGTTTTTCTTTCTGGCTTACTTCACTCTGTATAATCGGCTCCAGTTTCATCCACCTCATTAGAACTGATTCAAATGTATTCTTTTTAATAGCTGAGTAATACTCCACTGTGTATATGTACCACAGCTTTCTTATCCATTCATCTGCTGGTGGACATTGAGGTTGCTTCCTTGTCCTAGCTATTATAAACAGTGCTGCAATGAACATTGGGGTACACATGTCTCTTTCAATTCTGGTTTCCTCGGTGTGTACGCCCAGCAGTGGGATTGCTGGATCATATGGCAGTTCTATTTCCAGTTTTTTAAGGAATCTCCACACTGTTCCCATAGTGGCTGTACTAGTCTGCATTCCCACCAACAGTGGAAGAGGTTCCTTTTTCTCCACACCCTCTCCAGCATTTATTGCTTGTTGACTTTTGCATCACAGCCATTCTGACTGGTGTGAAATGGTACCTCATTGTGGTTTTGATTTGCATTTCTCTGATAATGAGTGATGTTGAGCATCTTTTCATGTGTTTGTTAGCCAACTGTATGTCTTCTTTGGAAAAATGTCTATTTAGTTCTTTGGCCCACTTTTTGATTGGGTTTGTCAATTTTATCTTCTCAAAGAACCAGCTTTTGCTTTTATTAATCTTTACTCTTGTTATTTCATTTATTTCTGCTCGGATCTTTATGATTTCTTTCCTTCTGCTAATTTTGGAGGTTTTAAGTTCTTCTTTTTCCAGTTGTTTTAGGTGTAAAGTTAGGTTGTTTATTTGATGTTTGTCTTGTTTCTTGAGGTAGGACTGTATTGCTATAAACTTCCCTCTTAGAACTGCTTTTGCTGCATCCCATAGGTTTTGAGTTATCGTGTTTTCATTGTCATTTGTTTCCAGGAGTTTTTTGATTTCCCTTTTGATTTCTTCAGTAATCTGTTCATTATTTAGAAACCTATTGTTTAATCACCATGTGTTTGTGTTTTTTGCAGGTTTTTTTCTTGTAATTGATATCTAGTCCCATAGTACTGTCATCAGAAAAGATGTTTGATAAGATTTCAATTTTCTGAAATTTACTGAGGTTTGATTTGTGACCCAAGATGTGGTCTATCCTGGAGAATGTTCCAGTTGCACTTGAGAAGAAGCTATATTCTTCTGCATTTGGATGGAATGTCCTGAAGATATCAATGAGATTCATCTTGCCTAATGTATCACTTAAGACTTGTGTTTCCTTACTAATTTTCTGTTTTGATCATCTGTCCATTAATGTAAGAGGGGGGTGTTAAAGTCTCCTACTATTATTCTGTTACTGTCAATTTCTCCTTTTATGTCTGTTAGTGTATATCTTTTTTTAATTAATTTTTATTTTTCGTTTGTTTTGCTTTACAATACTGTATTCATTTTGTTATACATTGACATGAATCAGCCACGAGTGTAAGTGCTCCTATGTCAGGTGCATAGATATTTACAATTGTTATATCTTCCTCTTGGATTGATCACTGATCATTATGCAGTGTCCTTATCTCTTGTAATCTTTATTTTAAGGTCTATTTTGTCTGATATGAGGATTGCTACTCCAGCTTTCTTTTGCTTTCCATTTGCATGGAATATATTTTTTCATCCTCTCACTTTCAGTCTACATGTGTCTTGAGGTCTGAAGTGGGTTTCTTATAGACAGCATATATATGAGTCTTGTTTATGTATCCATTTAGCCAGTCTGTGTCTTTTGGGTGCAGCATTTAATCCATTTACATTTAAAGTAATTATTAATATATATGTTCCTATTGCCATTTTCTTAATTGTTTGGAGTTGATTTTGTAGGTCTTTTTTCTTTTCTTGTATTTCTTGACTATATAAGTTCATTTAACATTTGTTGTAAAGCTGGTTTGGTGGTACTGAATTCTCTTAACTTATCTGAAAAGCTTTTGATGTCTCTATCAATTTTGAATGAGATCCTTGCCAAGTAGAGTAATCTTGGTTGTAGATTTTTTCCTTTCAGTACTTTATATACTGCCATTCCCTTCTGGCCTGCAGAATTTCTGCTGAAAGATCAACAGTTGTGTATGGGGATTCCCTTGTATGTTACTTGTTGCTTTTCCCTTGCTTCTTTTAACATTATTTCTTTGTGTTTAATCTTTGCTAGCTCGATTTAATCTTTGCTTGGTTTGTTTCTCCTTGGGTTTATTCTGTATGGGACTATTTGTGGCTCTTAGACTTGATTGACTATTTCCTTTTCCATATATTGGGGAAATGTTCAACTAATCTCTTCAAGAATTTTCTCACACTCTTTCTTTTTCTCTTCTTCTTCTGGGACCTCTATAATTTGAATGTTAGTGCATTTGATATTGTCCCAGAGGTCAGCAGCAGCAGAGGTCTCTGAGACTACCTCAGTTTTTTCATTCTTTCTACTGTATTCTGTTCTTCAGAAGTTATATCCACCATTTTATGTTCCAGTTCACTCATTCATTCTTATGTTTCAGATATTCTGCTATTTATTTCTTCTAGAGTATTTTTAATTTCAGTAATTGTGTTGTCTTTGATGTTTGTTCTTTTATTCTTCTAGGTCTTTGTTAATTGATTCTTGCATTCTCTCCATTTTGTTTTCAAAGTTTTTTATCATCTTTACTATCATTATTCTTAATTCTTTTTCAGGGAGTTTGCTTATTTCCTCTTCATTTATTTGAACTTCTGTGTTTCTAGTTTGTTCCTTCATTAGTACAGTATCTCTCTCTTTTTCCTTTTATTAATATTATTATGTTAGAGATCTCCTTTTTCCAGGCTTCAAGGTTGAATTCTTACTTCCTTTTGATTTATGTCCTCCTAAGTTTGGTCCAGTGGTATGCATAAACTTCATATAGGATGAGATTTGTGCTTAGCTGTTTTTTGTTTTTTTTTTTTTCCTTCTGATGGGCAGGGTTGAGTGAGGTTATAACCCTGTCTGCTGATGATTGGGTTTGTATTTTTGTCTTGTTTGTTGTTTGGATGAGGCGTCCTGCACAGAGTGCTGGTGGTAGTTGGGTGATGCCAGGTCTTGTATTCAAGTGGTTTCCTTTGTGGTAGTTCTCACTATTTGATACTCCCTAGGATTAGTTCTCTGGTAGGCTAGGGGTTTGGAGTTAGTACTCCCACTCCAAAGCTCGGGACTTGAATTCTGGCCAGGAATGGAGATTCCACAAGTGGTTTATTATGGTATTAAGTGAGAGTAAAACAAATAACCCAAACCAAAAATTAACTCCAAAAAAATGGCAGTTATAAAATCAGGCAAATAATAATTAAAATAATGGAATATACAATTACACATATACACCCAAAAGCAAAGTCAAAACAGTCCAACAAAAATGAAGTACAATAGACTGACCCAGCAAACAAAGGAAACCAAAAATGATATCCACCAGTTAAGAACAAAACTAACTAAGACAAACTGGAAAACATAACTAAAACAAGGTTCCAGTTGGCAATAAAATAATGAAAACAAAACTAACAAATATGGTGAGAAAAATAAAGAAAGAAAAAAAAAGAAAGAATACAAATGGAAAGTTAAATAGAGGTATATAAAGATTTATATATATTAAAGATTAACTGCAGGATCTTCCTTGTAGCTCAAATGGTAAACAAGGGGAAAAGAACAGTATGAAAAGCAAACAAAGGAATAAATGTAGAAAAAAATAATAGGTTTAAAATTTTTTAATTAAAAAGAAGAGAAGAAAAAAAAAACAAAAAGGAAAACTCCCCAGAAATGCAAAAGGCCAATATAAAGGCAACGATTTATAACAGCGATGAAAAGTGTGATTGAAAAAAAACTCAAAAGCTTAACTAAAGTTCATAGTGCTAATAAAATCGACAACTACAACAGAGTGGGGGAAAAGAAAGAAAAGAAAATCCAAAAGAACTGCAAGACAAGTCAAAACATAAGAAAAATAAGTGTCTTTCTTGAGTTTCTGCTGTCAGTATCTTTTCGCTCGCTGGGAGTCATAGTCCACCTCACCTCCCTAGGATGCCCTCTAACACTGCTCTGGTCTCTGGACCTGCTGTGGGGACAGCTCAGACTCTAATCTGGTCTTATGCCTGTGTATTCTTGCCTCCAGTATCAAAAGATATCAGAAGTAGTGCATTTTCTTTTATGGGAGCTCTCAATGTTCTTTTTATATTCCATAGACACAGTGTCTGCCTAGTGTGCAGGGACACAGACTGCCTCAGCTGCAGGAATTACAGCCCTATCACTGTCTATTTTCGAGCCCCTGGCAGCTGGCAATCAGAAGGCCTCTAGCTAGTCTTTCTCTGTAGCTCTGCCAGTTCAGGCACTTAGAAGGCTCTCACTCCTGGGGTCCTTCTTTGTTGTTCAGCACATCAGGCTCACAGAGGGGACCTCTGGTTGGGGTCCTACTCTGTAGATCAGCGCACCAGGCACTTAAAGGGGCACCCTTGGAGGGGTCCTACTTGTTGTTTCAAGCTTCACGTGTTTGATGGGCCAGTCTCTCTATTTTTTCAACTGTCGATGCTGATGTGTGGGGAGAGAAAGGCTCCAGTGATGGCTCCACCTCCTGTGCCTGACCCAGCAGTACTGCCTTGCTTTCATATCTGCCCGGCTTTCCTCCAGAGGCATTTCTCACCACAGTCTCCTCCCTCATGTCTCCTATGGCTGTCTCTCTGCAGTCAGTAGCAGCCCTCATTCAGGGATTGTTCTGCAATCCCTATGCTCCAGGTCCCAGCTGCTGTGCCAAGGGGACCTGCGTCCCTGTCCAGGGTACATATTGCTGCAATAAGGACTGTCTGATTCTCATTCCATTTAAGCTGCCACAGATCAGCTGCCTCACTCTCAGCCTTAAATGTTTCTCGTCTCACCCAGATAATTGCCCTGATGTGGGGGTCAGACCCCCTACTTCAGTTCCCCCACTCACCAAGTGCAGGTCCAGTCCTACTAACACTACTGTTCTTCCCCCAAGTTCCTTGGTCCTACCAAGTTTTGTGTGGTTCTATATATTCTTTTTTGGTGGTCATATACTCCCGTCCATTCTCAGCTGGTGTTCTGCATGCACTTCTGTGTCTGAAGGTGGATTCCAGATGTATCTGTGGAGAGAGATCTGTCTGCCATCTGTCCTCCCTGCTCTATGAGAGCATTTATCCTATTCCACAATCATAAATCTATGAGCACATATTCACTCCCTCTACACTGTGAATTATTCAAGGAAAGGGTCCAAACTTTCTTCATCTCTGTGTCCCCAGCACCTAAGAATGCCTGATATACAGACAATGAAAAATAAATCATTGATGAATGAATAAATATATAGATGCCAGAATAACTCATTGAGTGAAGAATTATAGTATCAATTCCTCCTCCTTAGCCAGAGGATGAAACTCACACAAAACTCTGCATGTTAACTCAGGCAAGGGGTTAAAAAATATTTTTGTAAAAATTAAAAATAAATATTTTTATGAAAGCAATGACCCACAAACCAAGTAACCATCCATAACCACTAATTTATCAGGGAAATATCACTTGAGTTGTGGGGTTAACTAGTGAAAATATGTCAAAGACAGAAATAGAATAATTAGGCAAAATCTGTACCAAAGAATTAATGCTTGTGAATTGTGGTGTTGGAGAAGACTCTTGAAAGTCCCTTGGACAACATGGAGATCAAACCAGTCAATCATAAAGGAAATCCTGAATATTCATTGGAAGTGAAGAGGAAACATTAAAATTTTATCTCCTTCACCCTCTGTAACTCACTTTGCCCCTAGCAAAGTCTGGATCACGTAGGTCACATAATCTCAGAAAGTGGGGACTTGCAATACTAAGAACTGGAGTTTATCTCACTTACCTTTGTCCTGCTCTTTGCAGTCACCCAGCCCCTTTCAAACCTGCTTAATCATGCCTGTCCAGGTCAGGCATCCCCCTCCCCATCTTGACCACTGCTCCCACGTGTGCAAAACCCCTTAGTTTAAACCAGCCTATTAACAGCTAGTGTTGCCCACTACAGTCTGCCTATAAAAAGTCTGTAATCCCTTTGTTCGGGGCTCAGAGCTTGGAGTGTTAACTCCTCTGGGCCCACCAGCATAATAAACCTGAGTTCTCCAACTCTCCCAGTGTGGTGCTTGGTTTCTAAAGTACTGATTTCTGCAACATTTCTGGAGGTCCCAGCAAGATTCCAACCATGCTGGCCCCTTGAGCCTCCAGACTGGTGGCTCAGCTCTGACCAGTATTCCGACTCTCCAGACAGCTGAGCCCCAGCCGGACTCATTGGAGGGACAGACCAACTCACCAGGAACCACCACAGGATAAGGTAAGGCCCCGGGGCCAGTCCCCAGGCAGGAACCTATTCCAATGGGTAGGAGAGAAGACTGATCACTTCCTTGGGCTCCCAGGAAGGAAGCATCAGATAGGGAGACCTGGGGACTCAGGAAAGGGAGGTATTATGATAACCTCTGAGTGATTGTGTATGCATGACTGCTGACTGAAGGAAATGAAAGTGAACTCCACAGTCTCGGACTAGAAGCCTGAGAGGGTCCAAAACCTGTGGTTCCATGAGAACCTCATAATGCTGAAAGGCGGTGCCAGTCTCTGGGGAATTTGATCCCTCCCTGTGAGGCTGGTCCAGGTCGGGGGTTTATACCAACCTGCCAATGCTAAAAGGCATCTTAAATCTCTCTTGGAGACAGGCCAGGCAGGGGAAAAATGAATGTTAATGAGTGTGCGGCCTGATTTGCTTGCACTTCAGGCTCAATTGTGTGCCTTCACGGCCTTTGTGGCTACAGAGTCCAAGAGGGCCCTAACTTGTGGTTCCATGATGACCTCATACTGCTCAAGGCGGTGTCTGCCTCTGGGGGACCCAGTCCCTCCCTGCGAGACAGATCCGGATCAGGGGTTTATACCGATCTGCCAATTCTAAGAGACACCTAAGTTCCCTCCGGGGATGTGGCCAAGCAGCCACCTGAATGGTCTCCTCTTTTGAGGGGACACCCACCCTTGTTTGTCTTTGTGTCACTGACTCAGGGCAGGATACACAAGGAGGGAGAAATTATTGGTTACCAGTTATTCTTCTGTCAACTGACTCTTTGAGCTGACAAGTAGATTACATTTGTCAACATGGAAGGAAGTTCCTCTAAGCCAACAATTTTAAATTGCATGATAAAGAACTTTAAGAAGGGTTTTGTAGGAGGTTACAGAGTCAAGATGACCCTCAGGAAGCTTTGTAATTTATGCATGCTCCATTGGCCATCCTTTGACATTGGATGGCCGCCAGAGGGCACGCTCGACCTGCCCACTGTCCAAGCAGTACACCAGGTCATCACTGGGACTCCAGGACATCCAGATCCGTTTCCATACATAGACTCCTGGCTTCTAATAGCACAGACCCTGCCCCCAAAGGCAATATTTTGCATGAATGGACAGGGACAGAGTAGGGTATCTGTGGCCCAACCGCTCAGTAAAAAAGAAAGAAGGGGAAAAAAAAAAAAACAAACCTATATTCCAGGGAGATCCGGTGGAAGACCCACCACTGCCCTGCCATACGTTCCCCTGACTCCATAAGCCCAGGCACAGCCAGCGCCAGACCATTGCCAGACAGCCCACCTCCCTCCGTGTCCTCCACACCACCTGATGAGCAAGACTCCAGCCCTGAGCCAGTAGGGAGGCGGCTCCGCTCAGTTAAACAAGCTAACCAGCTGGCTGCAGCACAGCAGATAGCACCGCAAGAAACTCAAGGTCCTCGACAAGTGAACGAGGATGGCTCAGTCCAGCCTGGTCGCTCCATCCTCTATTACCAGCCCTTCAGCACTACTGATCTCCTAAACTAGAAACACCATAACCCAGCATACTCTAATAAGCCATAGGCTATGACTGACCTCCTAGAGTCCATTTCTACACCCATCAGCCTACATGGGACAACTGTCGCCAGCTCCTTATGTCTCTCTTCACCACTGAGGAAAGGCAATGCATCTCGACAGAATCCCCAAAATGGCTCTGAGGACAAGCTCCTGCAGAGGTCTTAGATGTAGAAGGGTGGGCACGAGAAGTGATGCTGAAGACAAGACCTAATTGGTCTAATACCAGACAAGGACAAGAAATCCTGGGTCAATGCCATGATGCCCTTCTACATGGACTTCGAGCAGGAGCCAACAAGCCCACCACTATGTCCAAAATTACAGTGATAATCCAAAAAGCGGATGAGACCGCCCCCTCCCCACCAATTTTTATGAAAGACTGTGTGAAGCATTCTGGACATACACCCCGTTCGACCCTGAGAGAGCGGAGAATCAAAGGATGATTAATGCTGCCTTTGTGGCTCAATCCTGTGCAGACACCCAACAAAAGCTCCAAAAGCTAGAAAGTTTCACTCTGACGAATGCCCCATAGCTCCTGGAGGTAGCAAATAAAGTCTTTGTGAACTGAGACTGTGAAGCCCAATGAGAAGCAGATTTAAAAATGAAACAGAAAGCAGCCTGCTAGCAGCAGCATTAAGGAGCTCAGATCCAGTGAAACAGACCATTCCCTTGTGGAAAGGGGAAACTAAAAAGAGATCATCAGTCGCTATGACCAGTGCACCCATTGCAAAGAGACTGGTTACTAGAGGAATGAGTGCCCCCAACTCAGAGGGACATCTGAAGGGTCAAAGAAGTTCAGTCAACCCAACAGAGAAAGGTAGCAGCCTGAGCCGGCTGTCCAAAACCTCATCAGCCTGGCTGGAGCAGAATCAGGCTAGGGAAAACCAGGCTTCCTGACACTGGGTCCCCAGGAGCCCACGGTCACGATGAAAGTAGCCAATCAGTGACTTTTATGGTGGATACTGGAGCTGAACACTCCGTGGCTCCCCTCACAGGCTGAATAGCAACTATTGTTGGGGCCCCAGGGAACATGCAGCCTGTTCATTTTGCAAGGCCCATTCATGTCAGCTAGGGGGCCTCTGGTGACTCAAGAATTTCTGTACTTACCAGAATGCCCCATTCCCCGGCTGGGTAGAGACTTACTGACAAAACTGGGGGCACAAATCACCTTTGCCCCCGGAAAGCCTGTGAGCCTCACCTTGTGGACCCAATTGGCTCTGATGATGGCTCTGACTGTGCCCAGGGAAAATGAATGCTGTCTCTGTTCTTCAGGGAGGGAACAAATAAATCCCCCCAGCCTGCTAAAAGAATTCCCTGATGTCTGGGCAGAGGAGGGGCCCCCAGGTTTGGCCAAATACCATGCCTTCATTGTAGTGGACCTGAGGCCAGGAGCCACTCCTGTTAGACAGCAACAATATCCAGTACCACGGGAGGCATACCTGGGAATTCAGGACCATATCCAGCACCTATGAGATACAGAGATCCTAATAGAAGGTCAGTCTCCCTGGAACACTCTGCTCTTGCCAGTCAAAAAGTCTGGAGGGAACAACTACCACCCTGTCCAGGACCTCCGTGCTGTCAACAGTGCAGTGATAACCATCTATCCAGTAGTCCCAAATCCCTACACTCTCCTGAGTCTCTTACCCACTCAGGCAAGCTGGTTCACCTGCCTCGATCTCAAGGATGCATTTTTCTGCCTCCAGCTGTCACCATCCAGCCAGCGTTTTTTGCCTTTGAATGGGAAGACCCAGACACCGGGAGAAAGACACAACTGACTTGGACTTGACTGCCACAAGGCCTCAAAAACTCATCTACCCTGTTTGGTGAAGCCCTGGCTGTGGACCTTGCTGCCTTTCCCAGAGAAACTTTAAACTGCACCCTACTCCAGTACCTGGATGACCTGTTGCTAGCCAGTCCTGCCCATGGGGACAGCTGAAGAGACACCAAAGCCCTGTTGGCTCTACTCTCCACCACAGGGTACAAGGTGTCTTGTAAAAAGGCTCAGATCTGCAGACAGGAGGTCAAGTACCTGGGGTTTGTCATCTCAAAATGGCATCGGGTGCTCGGGCATGAGAGGAAGAAAGCCATTTGTTCAATACCTCGGCTAAACACCAAGAAAGAAGTCTGTGAGCTCCTGGGGGCTGCCGATTCTGTTGGATCTAGATACCAAGTTTCTCTGAAATTGCCAAGCCTTTGTTTAAAGCCAGAGCAGGGTCTGATAAGGACCCCCAGAGTGGGGACCTGAACAGGAAAAGGCCCTCAAGGAGACAGAGACTCTTGACCAGCGCTCCATCATTAGGGCTGCCAGATGTGACATGGGACTTCAACCTCTTTGTACATGAGAAAAATCACACTGCACTTGGAGTCCTCACACAAACAATTAGGCCATGGCAGCACCCAGCCGCATATCTGTCCAAACAACTGGATCCAGTGGCCACGAGATGGCCACCATGTTTTGGTCAGAGAAGCAGATAAGCTTACTCTAGGACAAAATATAAATGCAAAGGTTCACCATGCTGTTACTGCCCTGATGAACAGCCAGGGGCATAAGTGGCTGACCAACTCCAGGATGACTCACTATCAAGGACTGCCTTGCGAAAACCCACAGGTCCAACTCGAGACTGTGAGGACGCTGAACCCTGCCACCTTTTTACCTACAGAAGCGGGAACCCTGGATCATACTGAAGCAGGCCAGACCTGACAGATATTCCCCTCCAGAATCCAGAACTGGAACTCTTAACTGACAGTGTTTCATCCAAGATGGACAGCGTAAAGCAGGCTATGCCATAATAACAACTGAGGAAATAGTGAAGGCTGAGGCCTTGCCGCAAGGGTGGTCAGCACAACGGGTTGAGCTGTGGCACTCGCCCAGGTGCTAAGGCACCCCAAAGGAAAACGAGTCAACATCTATACCAATTCAAGGTATGTCTTTGCTACTCTACATGTACATGGAGCCATTTATAAAGAAAGAGGACTATTGACAGCAGGGGGAGAGGAGATTAAAAACAAAAAAGAAATCCTTCAGCAGTTAGAAGCAGTCTGGAAGCCTTCCCAAGTGGCAGTCATCCATTGTAAAGGCCATCAGCAAGGAACTGATCCAATCAGCAAAGGAAATCTGTTGGCTGACCAGGCAGCCAAGAAGGCAGCGACACAACCAAGCCCCACAGTTGGCCCTGAGTCAATCTTTAAGGTCCTCTTGGCACCAGAATTGCCTCCCTCCCCGAGACACACCAAGAAAGATCAATGGGCTCTAAATGAGGAAGGAATAAGAGAAAAAGAGGGCTGGCGGAAGCTCCCAGACCAAAGACTCTTTGTCCCCAGCAATATAGCAATCCAGCTGGTAAAACAACATCATGAGACAACTCATTTAGGAAAAACTGCACTGGAGAGTTTATTGAGCTGCTACTATTTCATTCCTAAACTCCCAACCCTATGTGCCCAGATCAGGGCTAGATATGTGACTTGTGCACAAAACAACACCAGGGACCAAGACCCAACCCAGGGGTGCAGACAGTTGGGACACTGCCCTTTGAAGATATAGAAGTAGACTTTACTAAAGTCAAGCCCTGTAGGGGTTATAAGTATTTACTTGTGATAGTCTGTACCTACTCGGGATGGACTGAAGCCTACCCACCCCCACCCCCACCCCCATGCACTGAACAGGCACGAGAAGTGGCCAAGGCCTTACTAAGAGACATAATCCAGAGATACGGGCTGCCTCTCTCCAGAGGGTCTGAGGATGAGCCAGCTTTTGTGTCTGAGATAATCCAACTTTATCTAGGACACTGGGAATCAAACGGGAGCTTCACACTGCCCCCAGGCCACAGAGCTCAGGGAAAGCTGAATGCATGAATTAGACCCTGAAGACTACATTAGCTAAACTCTGTCAGGAGACCCAGTTATCTTGGGTTGACATGTTACCCCTAGTCTTACTCTGAGCCTGGTGCACCCCAAGATCCTCAGGCTATTCTCCCTTTGAGATCTTATATGGGAGAACACCCCGGGGATAGGAAAACTCAAAGGAAACCCCCAAGCAATAACTGACCTGGAGATGTCCCAACACCTCCAGGCCCTGAGAAAAGTCTTCCACCATATCACCTGAGAAACCCATTCCTTTGGGCAACTGGGTTCATCCCTACCAGCCAGGAGATGAGGTTTGGGTTAAGGATTGGAAAAAGGAAGCACTTCAGCCAGTTTGGACAGGTCCTCACACGGCTGTCCTGGCAACCCCTACTGCTGTTAAAGTTATAGGCGTCATCCCTTGGATTTGCCACACCAGAGTCAAGAAGGCAGCGGCTTCCTGAGATGAGGACCCCTGGAAAACAGTTCGTGACCCTTAAAACCCCCTCCAAAAACAACCACCCTCACCCATGAAGGATGCTGAGCCCTGCTCTAGTTGCTCTGGGAGCTGCTAGTCAATGCACCGCAGAAGTTTGAGGATTCTACCGCCTTGCTCCAGCCACACTCCGGCAGCTGGCTAGTCAATGCACGGTGGAAGCTTGAGGATCCAGCTTTCAAAATATCAGTGGACTTTCATTGTCAACCCTGGACTCTTCCCCTGATTGGTATTATTGCTGTGCTCTTTGCTATAGGACTAGCTTCAGTCACACCCCAGGACTGGGATTTGGGTCAAAAGCTGTGATTAGCTGTCTGTTATCTCACTGTAGTGGGAAGCCTCATTCTTATTAGATGTCTCTTATGATCAATTCTATTAACTAAATTGCCCCACAGTATAACTGACCCCCCTTCATGATAGGCTCAGTTGCTATAGCCATGACAACCCAAAGACGGGAGAAAACCTTTTGCTAGTGTTTAGTTATCTGTTATGTGCAGGCTGCTTCGCAGCCTTCTGGTGTCCCTTGCTGTAACAGATGGTGCCATTCCTTATCCATCATGCATGTGTCAACATTACAGTCAACCCTGGGAAAATCGCTTACTCAGCCATCAGCCAGAACAATGTATAGATAGCCAATCCTATAGATCGATTACCTACTGCCTTCATAACCATGTGACGTATATCCAGGGTGCCAAAAATGTTTTTCAGTTATGCCCCCAGCTGCCGCTACCTTTCCCCCACCAGAAGATCCAAACCCTGGGCAGTATCCTGACACCATAGCATTGCCATCGTGCCCCTGTGCCTCTATGTACCCCCAAATACCACGCAGATGTTACAACACAGAACAGGTGTCTGTCTGTCAAATAAATCGAAAGACCTGCTGGACAGGGACAATAATGCAGATAGACAAAATCATGGACCAACTTTGCCCTAAAAAATCAGGCTCTGCCTGTTGGCAGTAAGACCCAGGCTACAGAGTTAACTCCCCTTAGACCCCCATCTGTATCAGGTTCTCAGTGCAACTCCTCACCTTCTTAATCACACCAACCCCCAGCTGGCCAGGGATTGCTGTCTTTGCTTATCCTTAGGAGCTCCACAGTACTCAGCTACAGCAGTACCATTAAATAATGCAACAACCATGGGAAATCCTACAGAGCCACCCTTACATGGGTCAGTCTTAAGGGCAATTGAGTTAACTCAAAAGGCACCAGAATGCTTTACAAATGATGGTTGAACTCAACCTGTAGGCAATCTAGCCAGGGACCAATGTAATCAAACTATAAAAGGTGAGTGGCCCACTCATCCTCCCACAAACACAATATGGTGCTGCTCCCATCAAGGCCTTTTCTTTGTTTGTGGGACAGATGCTTACTTATGTCTACCAGTCAATTGGATGAGTATCTGCACCTTAGCTTTCCTCACTCCCCAGATGAATATTGTCCCTAACAACCAGACTTTGACCATACCTCTGGCAGCACTACACAGTCAAAAGGAGCCATCCAGGTTATACCCCTACTAGTTGGTCTAGGAATCATGGCTGAGATAGGTATGGGAATAGGAGAAATTGCTTCATCAGCCACCTTTTCCCATACACTATCCAAAGGCTCCACAGACAACATTGAGAGGGTAATCAAATATTTAGTGGCCCTACAGGACCAACTAGATTTCCTGGCTGAGGTGGTTTTACAGAATAGGAGAGGGCTAGACCTACTGACCGTAGAAGGCAATGGCACCCCACTCCAGTGCTCTTGCCTGGAAAATCCCATGGACAGAGGAGCCTGGTGGGCTGCAGTCCATGGGGTCGCTAGGAGTTGGACACGACTGAACGACTTCACTTTTACTTTTCACTTTCATGCATTGGAGAAGGAAATGGCAACCCACTCCAGTGTTCTTGCCTGGAGAATCCCAGGGACTGGGGAGCCTGGTGGGCTGCTGTCTCTGGGGTCGCATAGAGTCGGACACGACTGAGGTGACTTAGCAGCAATTAGCAGACCTACTGACAGCTGAAAAGGGAGGACTCTGCCTCTTCTTGAAGGGAGAATGCTACTTTTATGTAAACCAGTCAGGAATAGTCAGGGACATGGCCCAACAGCTAAGGGAACAGATCATAAAAAGGGGAGAGGAACTAGCAAATTCCTGGGGTGACTGGAACAACATCCAGAGCTGGGCATCGTGGCTTCTCCTTTTAACTCCCTTCTCTTCATGTTCTTTGTGGTGCTCTTGTTTGGCCCTTGTATTCTCAATGCAGTTACCTAGTTTATAACCTCTCAGATTGAATCCATAAAGTTACAAATGGTAATAGCTCAATATAGCCCCCTAAACAATGGGGAGCTCTGAATGTCTTACCAAAACATGAGATGATGCTTTCTACAAGTGCTGGAAGCATCAAGAGAGGGAGAATGAAGAGGAAAAGTTAAAATATGACCTCCGTCTGCCTCTGTAACTCACCTTGCCCCTGGCAAAGTCTGGATCACAAAGGTCACGTAGTCTCAGAAATTGGGACTTGCAATCCTAGGAACTGGAGTTTATCTCACTCGCCCTTGTCCTGCTCTTTGCACTCACCCAGCCCCTACAAACCTGCTTAATCATGCTTGTCCAGGTCAGGCATCCCCCTCCCCATCTTGACCACTGATCCCACGTGTGCAAAACCCCTTAGTTTAAACCAGCCTATTAACAGCTAGTGTTGCCCACTACAGTCTGCCTATAAAAACTCTGTAATCCCTTTGTTTGGGGCTCGGAGCTTGGAGTGTTAACTCCTCTAGGCCCCCTGGCATAATAAACCTGAGTTATCTGACTCTCCGAGTGTGGTGCTAGGTGTCTTGAGTACTAGCTTCTGCAACAGAAGGACTGATCCTGAAGTCAAAACTCCAATACTTTAGCCACTTGATGTGAAGATCTGACTCATTGGAGAAGACTCTGATGCTGGGAAAGACTGAAGGCAAAAAGGAAAAGGGGGTGGCAGAGGATAAGATGGTTAGATGGCATCAGCAACTCAATGGACATGAATTTGAGCAAACTCCAGGAGATAGTGGAGGACAGATGAGGCTGGCATGCTTCAGTCCATGGGGTTACAAAGAACTAGACACAACTTAGCGGCTGAACAACAACAAAAATTCTGAAGAAGACTCAGTAGGGTACTATCATAGCAGGGCTCATGAAAATGTAGATCTAGCCAAAGTTGGGCTGAATTATGTCTCTCAAAACATTGTAACCACCCAGGAAAGGGCTACTATGACACAATTAAGCTAAAAGATGGATTTCCAGTAATTCCTACACAGTTTGAAAATATTTTGCTTCTGAAGCCAGTGGTATGAATTGATTAGCAAAGTTAGCTATAAAAGGACACATTTATCTAGAACACTTGATGTTTTTAAACCAAGAAAGATATTTCTTTGAAGTACTCATTTTTACTAAAACTGTGGCTAATTACTTATTTATGAAATTCTTAAGATGCCAAAAATTTATGTACATCTCTTTAAATCCTGTGATTTTTTTCTTGACAGATTGAAAATTTTTTAAATACATGTCTAAGTTCATATGGCTATGGATCAACTTCATCCACAAAGCAAGATGATTTCCAAAATCAAAACACAGAGTCACAGGAAATGTGTATGCTGGAAATTTTTCCAGCAGTTATCTGAGTCTTATGGATTTTTGTTTGTTGTTTGTTTGGGAAAGGTAGATGTTATAGTTTTAACTACTGATTCAATTCCTTTAGTAATAATTTATCTAGTCATGTTTCTCTTTTTTCTTAAGTCAGCTTTATTAAATTATATTTTTCCAGACAAATTTCTATTTTATATTTAAAATTTATTGGCATAAAATTGTTCACAGATTTTTTTTATATATATTCACTGGATCTCTAGTGTTGTTCCCTTTTATTCTTATTATTGTCTGTCTTACCTCCTATTTTTTTCTTAATAAGTTTTGCCAGAATTTTGTCTATCGTATTAATGTTTTTGTAACACACTCCTGTATTCTTTCCTGGAAAATTCCATGACAGAGGAGCCTGGCGGGCTACAGTCCATGGGGTCACGAAGAGTCAAACACAACTGAGCAACTGAACACATTAATGTTTTTAATTATTTTGTTGAGTGGTGGTATTAAGATTTGTACAATTTTAAGTATGTTTATTATACCTCAAAAAATAATTTTATGGAAGAATGAAACCAAGGAATTTTGAACACAGGATTCAAAATGATGACTACTTCGAGTTGAGGGAGGCAGGGGAACGAGATGGGAGAAGCACACCAATAGGTTTAGACTACTACCAAGATCTTGGCTTTGTTTGGGGTAGTTATTTCATGGGTTCTTATTAGATTAAAAAGATAATTTTTGACAGGATAATCACTCAGTATTTTTTGTATCTGTGGGACTGTTTTTTTTTTCCTTCATTTATGCTTGGAAATGTATAACAGCAAGAGGCTGGCCAGATGCCTTGAGGAAGTGAGGCTAGAAGACCACCATGGGAAGAAGCCACATTTCCATTGAGTAGGGGGTAAAAATGAATATTTCTTGTGAGCCAGATATGTACCTGTTGGATGGGAGACTAAGGAAAGGGGTCACCTAGAGGGATGGGATAATTACAGCAGGAATATTTTGAATGCAGAACCAAGAAGCCAAGGATTGGGGGTTTTCCACAGTGGCACCTATTGAAGAATTGCCCATACTGGAAATATGCAGATGTAGATTCTCAGAAGGCGGGAATCTCTGAGGTGTTTTAGGAGAGCAAAAGAACATTCATCTTTCTATTATCACCTGAAGGCACCAATGCCATGTTACCACCACTTCCCACCAAACCTTTGGACCCCAGGTTCACAGAACTGGGTCAACTATTATCCTTTGTCCATGATACACTCATCATATTCATCATTAATCTAAGCATGACCTATTTGTATATATTTGACACCTCACCCCACCCACATTTGATTGGGCAAGTGGGAGGGGACACGTAATTCAATTACAGCGCTCTCTCTCGCTCTCTCTGAAGAAATTCTCACTCTGAAATTCCTCTTAAACAAAATGTAAGCCTATCCTTACCTATGCTGAAGGCAGGTCAAAGGAAAGCTACGTTTCACTTGTTATTTGTAAGTGATCTAGCATGTGCTATTCTCAGCCTTTGGGGCTCCTGTCAAAACTCCAAGACCACAAGAAACATTGACTTGAACATGCTGCTAGACAAATATGGATTATGAGCTCATCTTTAGTAGGCTCCTACTGATGGTAAATCCATGCAAACTAAGGATTTGCCCCTCCAGAGTCCTTTTGCACTCCCTCTTGCCAGGGTATTATTGGTTCAGAACAAATTTTATGTTAATTTTTTAGCAGGTAGCATAAATTCAAACCCCAAGCAAACATAATGTACAAGCTTGTCCATAACACTTCTTAGGAACTTTTCTCCATCCATGACAGACAGGTTTCTTGGTTGCCTGTCTGTATCAATTAATTGTTTTCTTAATTTATACTTTTATTGTTGGTATGGACCTTTGAATATCTCATCTCTATGCAGAAGCCTTGGGTCCAACTCACTCTCCATTCTAGTTTAGACCAAAGACTCATTGTCTAACTCCACAAAGATATTAAAACCCTACTTCTTGGATTACAGAAACTGGCAACCTCCCAACCTCCAGGTAGAAAACCTGGAGGGCTTCAGTTCTACAGTCTTCCCACACCTGAAAGTAGATCCAGTCCCTATCCACCTTGGTTAGGAATGACTGAGTGAAGGGATCACTCTTCCTCTCACCAAAATGGAGTGGAACAGACCAGCCAATGGACATACCACTCAGGGTTGTGATACATCCTTACCACTCTGTCCTACCTTCCTCCCAATCCAGGACTCATCCTTCCTTCAAGGCCAAACACAGGACTCCAAACATCTGCGGGGTCTTTCCCTATAACTAGAAGCCACACTTATGTCACCTTTATCACAATCCATAACATTCTTTATACCACCTGATTGTCTCTCTTCACATCATCCTTTGTTCTATGTGTTCAGTTCAGTTCAGTCACTTAGTCGTGTCCAACACTTTGCGACCCCATGAATCACAGCACATCAGGCCTCCTTGTCCATCACCATCTCCCGGAGTTCACTAGACTCACATCCATCGAGTCCGTGATGCCATGCAGTCATCTCATCCTCTGTCGTCCCTTTCTCCTCCTGCCCCCAATCCCTCCCAGCATCAGAGTCTTTTCCAATGAGTCAACTCTTCGCATGAGGTGGCCAGAGTACTGGAGTTTCAGCTTTAGCATCATTGCTTCCAAAGAAATCCCAGGGCTGATCTCCTTCAGAATGGACTGGTTGGATCTCCTTGAAGTCTAAGGGACTCTCAAGAGTCTTCTCCAACACCACAGTTCAAAAGCATCAAATTCTTCAGAGCTCAGCCTTCTTCACAGTGCAACTCTCACATCCATACATACATGACCACAGGAAAAACCATAGCCTTGACTAGACAGACCTTAGTCAGCAAAGTAATGTCTCTGCTTTTCAATATGCTATCTAGGTTGGTCATAACTTTTCTCCCAAGGAGTAAGCGTCTTTTAATTTCATGGCTGCAGTCACCATCTACAGTGATTTTGGAGCCCAAAAAAATAAAATACAGCAATTTAGTCATCTGATTTTTACAGCCCATTGCATTCCCAATTACAATATAATTAATTTTTAAAACATATCAGAATTTATGGATCTAACCAAATGTAGTCACTTTGAAAAGAAAAAGTAATATCCTTTATGTTGATATATTTCTACTTTTACGATGGTGTTACTGAAAGCATTTTTTTTTCAGACACACTGTTTATGATCACATCTCAAATGCCTTAAATATTCTGCAAAACTAAGTTATGAGAAGGCAGAAACTGTATTAAGACCTCCTTTTTTAAAGATCTGCACAGAGATGGGAGAGACACTGCAGTATAGTTAAGGAGTGATGTGCCTGGATGAAACAGGACAGAGGGACTAGAGATTGGAGACAGGGCATCGAGGGACTAGGGTTACAGAGAGAAATGGCTGTGGGGAAGCTTTCAAAGGTGGAGCATGTTCTTGAGAAGAAGGAGGTTGTTTCTGACAATTAAGTCTGTATGCTACATCAGCCAAATTCCCCATGACATCAGCAACTCAACCAGGCTTTGTTTGACTTTTTATGGATTCTTTAAAAGACAAGGACTCTCAGGAAAAATGAAGTGAAAGTGTTTCTTCCTCCTTTGTGTCAGACTTGTGGCTAGGGAAGAGACCTGGAGGCACTAGGAGATGACCTGCTTCCTCTTACTGGAGGAGGCAAGTTCTCTGCTCGGCTATGCTCCATGCCAAATATAAGCTTGGTGACAGGCATTCATGAGCATTTTATTCCCTCTGTCTCCCCAGAGTTTCTACAGTGCTGACACATAGTAGGCACATACTGGATGTTTGTTGAATGAAAGAATGTTAGCAAGATGGAACCTTTGAGAAGCTTGCAAACTTGTCTTTGGCTCACTGTCCAAGCTTAAGTACAGATTGATTGACTTGACCTGGAGGGATAAGCTAGGCGCATTCTTACTTCAGTGGATAATTTCATTTCATTGAAACATTGTGAACTGAAAAACCAGTTTCAGGTCGGAAATGTAGGAAAATTAAAGGGCAGAATGGAAGATAAACTGGAGTAAGACCTACTGTTCTTGAATGTTGCTTCTCTTGTTTCTAACAATAGGTTGTTATTAAACCAAAAATTTGATTATTTAAATAAATATTTAGGTTCACATTTAAATATTTAAATGAAAGTTACAAGAAATGTGTTATCTCAATCTGGGCAAGAGGCAAAGACAAGAGACCCCCTGGTGACATGCAAACTCCAGGAGCAGGATGTGACTCCCCACCTTCGGAGGTTTCAGCCTTCATTGCTCTGTCTAGTCTCACTGCTGACTCTTGGTAAATTTGAAAAGTCTTCACAAATTTTCAAGAAATTATGAGTACTACATTGATTCAGATGCAAAGAACTGATGTTAAGAACCGACTCACTGGAAAAGACCCTGATGCTGGGAAAGACTGAAGGCAGGAGGAGAAGGGGACAACAGAGGATGAGATGGCTGGATGGCATCACCGACTCAATGGACACGAGTTTGGGTAAACTCTGGAAGTTGGTGATGGACAGGGAAGCCTGGCATGCTGCAGTCCATGGGGTCTCAAAGAGTCAGACATGACTGAGAGACTGAACTGAACTTTGATTTAGATGATTTATGATTTGATATTTTTTTAATGATGCAATTGCTTTGCTCTTACAAATTTGATGCAACATGACAAAAGAAAATATTTTTTCACAAGCACCAAATTTTAGTAAAATGTGTAAAATTTTATTTTTATAAGCATCAAAAGTACTCCTAGTAACAAATGTTCCCCAAATATATCCCTTTAACGGTGGTTCATTGTGTATAAAGTAAACACATAATATGTAGTATATGAAGCCACGTAATCCACAGTTCATTCAGGACTGGTGTTTGCATTGAATGCAATCCCAGTGGAAAGCCATGTTTTAAATAATAAAAATATTTTCCTGTGACGTTTTTATAAAGGCTAAACTGAAAAGAAAATAACTTGTATTTATATAGCTAAAGCAGAAATATTTTTAAGTACTTAAAAATAGTACTTAGGGTAGCTGCTTAGTAAATTTTACTTCTAAATTCTGAATTCCTTTTGAGAACTCTGCTCTAGAAACAGAAATTATCAGGTGCTTCTGGCTCTGGGTTCTGGTTGCATTTAGCTAGGTCTCTTAAAGAATGGGAAACTGTGGACTCAGACGAAGCACCACATTAGTTTCTTGGCATCCACAATGAGTAAGAGCAACAAGCCAAACCCCTCTCCTGCTGCTGCTGCTGCTGCTGCTGCTAAGTCGCGTCAGTCGTGTCTGACTCTGTGCAACCCCATAGACGGCAGCCCACAAGGCTCCCCCGTCCCTGGGATTCTCCAGGCAAGAACACTGGAGTGGGTTGCCATTTCCTTCTCCAGTGCATGAAAGTGAAAAGTGAAAGTGAAGTCGCTCAATCGTGTCTGACTCTTGGTGACCCCATGGACTGCAGCCCACCAGGCTCCTCCGTCCATGGGATTTTCCAGGCAGGAGTACTGGAGTGGGGTGCCAGTGCCTTCTCCGAACCCCTCTCCTAGGAGCTGTCCTACCACTGAGGGAAGACCATCCCACTACACAGGTTTCTACCCGCCTCTGAAGGAATGTCAGGGGCAGCCCCATCATGCCTCACACCCATGATCCCCACTCTCCACACTGCTCCCTCTATGCCTAATTCTGACCTATTCCTTTCTTTACAAATACTTCACATGGGTCCTTGGGCCTCAGTCAGCAACTCCTTGCCTTGTATTTGCTACTTCTTTTCATCTCCTAAATTAAAACCTGGCTCTTTCCTGGATCACACCCTTTTAGCCTTCTGGAGGCAGCCCCGTGTTCTTCCACTGGGGATCTTTGGGTTCCCAGTGCCACTTCCAAACCATCGTTCACATGCCCTTGATCCTGAGACGTTCTTGACTCCTTCCCCTCTCCTCCCTGTTGACATCTCAACTTGTAATCATGTCTCCCAGTTTTTGAAGAATTCCACTCTCAGCCATGGAAACTTTTCCCACCTCAATTCATTGTCATTCTCTTTCATCTTATATTATCTTTAACAAACACATAAAAGAAGCAAAAATATATGCAAGATGTTCAATGAGACTAGTAATCAGGCAAATGCAAATTAAAACAAAATCCATTAGTGTCAATACTATAAGATGGGTGAATTTTAAAATTACAAGCCAGATAATATTGAGTTTGTTGAAGCTTGGATGCATGATAATTCTCACACACAATTGGTAATGTACATTGGTACAGCCACAGAAGAGAGAGATTTTGTAATAAAAGTCAGATTAGAAATACTACTTCTAGACACATGTACAAGGAAATAAAACTGCAAAGTTGATTTCCTTATTGTTCATACCAATATAACAATTCAAATGGCTATCAACAGATAAATGGAGAATTAGTTGTGGTTTATTCATACAATGAAATAGTACATAGCAATTAAAATACATATACAAAAAATAAAACATGAATTTGGATAAAGGTTATCTCTGGGGTAAGAAAGAGAATAGTGGGACTGGGGACGGGTAAAAATGGGTCTTCGTTTCTATGTATTACTATATTTTATTTATTACATTAAAAAGGAGAGATTAAAAAACATGTAATAAGGCAAAAGAGTGAAACCAGAATAACAGATACATTTTTTTAAATGAAAAAAGTGTTCTGTCATTTCTCTTGGCAGCAAGATTGGAAACCTTAGCTAACTTAAGAATTAGTCAAACTATCTCCAAGCAATATAAATGATATCTACATAGGAAAAAAGAAAGATGTTTGGCAGTTGTTCAGTTAATTGTTTTGGTATCACACATCTAAACTTAAAATTTGCATGAAATTAACTTGTGAGGAATAAATTATTCTTAAGTATTTAATATTGATCATAATTACCAAATAACAGTCAAATCCCCACAGCAGTTTGTACTATATGGAAACAATCTTTTCTGAGTACAAAACTCCAAAATGTTCAGCAAAAAAAAACAAAACTAAACTAATTTTTTTCTACACCTGGCCTTACTTAAGGAAAGCAATGTTTTATTTATTCAACATCATTATGAAATGAAGTGTTTCAAATAATTTTATGCCTTTAAGTGCCAATACTTTTTTTATTAATAATTTTAACCACTTGTATTGGAATCACTTTTGGAAAGAACATTTGGATGTTTTTCTTTCTTTTTTTAAGACAATAGACAGAGTATGATTAAGATTCTCACATTGATTTGGGGTCAAGGTAAGTAGGCTCATAATTTCATTCTGTCTTAATTCCAAAGGACCTTTGTCTCCAGGAAATATATGTATTAATAGTAGTAGTTCCTTGTGTACTTTGGACAGCTAAACAATTGGTGAATGTGTCTCCAGAAAATTATTCTTTTCCCTGTTTAAGCTATTCTTCTATCTCACTGAACTTGAGCAACATCTACTCATAAACACACAGCTGTCAATACCCCTTTATTTTCACCATGCTTCTGGTTGATTGGGTCCATATTTCATAATTTTCTTCACAAAGATCAGTAGCAATAATCTGTACATAAGGACTGTTTATCCCAGCAGTATGTGACTACAAGGCTGGGGATTTAAAACTGTTGTGTCTGTTTTTAGCCTATACTTTCCTTACTCTCAGGTTGTCAGCCTCCAGCAGCAGTTTTCTTATTCAACCCACTTCATTATTCTTGCTGAGAAATCCCATGGACAGAAGTGCCTGGCAGGCTACAATCCATCAGATGGCAAGAGTCAGATACAAATTAGCGACTAAAACAAAAACAAAAATTTATAAATTTTTGAAAAGAATAAATATGCTGTTACCGACAGGCTAGAGTCTTTCCTATGAGGTAAGTGTGTCGAGTTGGGCACATGAACCATTTTTTTAGCTCTTCTTGTGTGTCTGTTTCCTTCTCCTCTGGGATTTCTTGGGCAAGAACACTGGAGTGGATTGCCATTTCCTTCTCCAGGGAATCTTCCTGGACCAGGAATCAAACCTGTGTATCCTACATTGGCAAATTTTTGTTTGTTTGTTTTTTACCACTGAGCCACCAGGGAAGCCCCATTTGTTGTATACTTAATATCTAATGCCACTGCAGATCATCAGGAGGTACCTACCAGTCCACGGGGACCCCTGTTCTATGTCAGTGATCAATAAACTAACTATAGCCTACAGGCCAAATGGTACTTTTTATAAACAGTTTTGTCAGAATTCATGTTATCTATGATGGCTGTCATGCTGCAATGGCAAAGTGGCTGAGACAGAAAATAAATGTCCAGAAAGCTTAAAAAGTTTATATAAAAAGTTAATGTACCCTTAATTTAGTCTAACTAGTCAGTCTTACCTAAAAAGGTTTACTTCTTGAAGGAGGTGAACTCCAGCAATATCTTTCTTTTTCAAAATGCAAACATGGAATAAATGGAAAATAATCAGACAGATTACTAGGAAAATGGTTAGTAGTTTCTGAGCTACTTTAATATATTTGTCAACTCTTAGCAGCTTGAAATCGTTACCACTGGACAAGAGCAGTTATAGACAACAGTGGTGTTTATATAAGCAACTCACGAGAATACCACGTGCTTTAAGTGTAGCAAAGGTGCATTATAATTTCATCTCAGCACATGTACCCCAATGTTCATCGCAGCACTGTTTACAATAACCAGGACATGGAAGCAACCTAAATGTCCATCAGCAGATGAATGGATAAGAAAGCTGTGGTACATATACACAATGGACTATTACTCTGCTATTAAAAAGAATACATTTGAATCAGTTCTAATGAGTTGGATAAAACTGGAATTTTCACATCCTGTTATACGAATGAAGTAAGTCAGAAAGAAAAATACCAATACAGTATATTAACACATATATATGGAATTTAGAAAGATGGTAATGGTGACCCTATATACAAGACAGCAAAAAAGACACAGATATAAAGAACAGACTTTTGGACTCTCATCGCAGCACTGTTTACAATAACCAGGACATGGAAGCAACCTAAATGTCCATCAGCAGATGAATGGATAAGAAAGCTGTGGTACATATACACAATGGACTATTACTCTGCTATTAAAAAGAATACATTTGAATCAGTTCTAATGAGTTGGATAAAACTGGAATTTTCACATCCTGTTATACGAATGAAGTAAGTCAGAAAGAAAAATACCAATACAGTATATTAACACATATATATGGAATTTAGAAAGATGGTAATGGTGACCCTATATACAAGACAGCAAAAAAGACACAGATATAAAGAACAGACTTTTGGACTCTGTGGGAGAAGGTGAGGGTGGGATGATTGGAGAGACTAGCATTGAAACATGTATATTATCATATGTGAAATAGATCACCAGTCCAGGTTCGATGCATGAGACAGGGTGCTCGGGGCTGGTGCACTGAGGGATGGGTTGGGGAGGGAGGGGGGAGGGGGTTCAGGATGAGGAGCATATGTAGATATATGGCTGATTCATGTCAATGTATGGCAAAACCACTACAATATTGTAAAGTAAGTAGCCTTCAATTAAAATAAATAAATTAATTTTTAAAAGAAAAAAAAATTTTGTCTCAGACGTAAAATTAGATAAGAGATGGAAAATACCTTAAATAATAATTGTGCTATATAAAATAATGCATAACTGATGTGGTGCTAGACCCACAGTTTGGAATACTGAATACGTTATTAAGGCAATCTAAAGTTTATATTTTTTAATAAAGCAGATCATAAACATTATCCAAACATGCATTTTTATCTTGGTTATATCAATGTATTATGATATTAAGGAAAGAAAATACAACAGAAATGTGATATTAGAAAATGGAATTAATACCTATAATTTAGCTGTCATATTTTATTATACATATCAAATATTTGCTTGATAGATACAGCTAAAATGTTAAAGGCAAATGATTTGATTCATGTTATCCCAAGTCCATGAAATAGCTATTTAAATGCTATATGAGTTGTAACATACCTGTATATTGGACAGATATATTGAATAAGTCTATTGAGTGGGATTTCATTAAAACAACTTTCAGTCCATCTCCTCAATGCCTATGAAGCTATTCTATGAAAGAAGCTTTACAAATAAAGCTTGGATAACAAATAAACATATGAAAAGATGCTCCCCATAGTTTACCATTAGGAAATAAAAAATCTTTTAAAAAGAGATTTCACCATACACCTATTGAAATGGCTGCAATTCAAAACACTAATTTTTGGCAAGGATGAAGAAAAAAATAACTTTAATTCATTGATAATTGGAATGCAAACTTATGTAGGCACATCAGAAAGACAGTTTCATAGTTTCTTAGAAAGTTAAATATAGGTTTATCATACACTCTTGGATATTTACCCAACTGACTTGAAAATTTACGTCTGCACAAAACTCTACACACAAATGTTTATAGCAATTTTATTTGTAATTGCCAAAAACTGGAAGTAACCAAGATGTCCTCCAATAGATGAACATATAAACATATTTTGGAACATTCATATAATGAAATACTATTCAATGATAAAAAGAATTGAGCTTTCAAGACACAAAAGCATGGATAAATCATAAATGAATATTGCTAAGTGAAAGAAACCAGTCTGAGAAAGCTATTCAGTACATGATTACAATCACATTTTTTGTCTCATACAATTTTTGTAAACTTCTTTTGTATCTCAATGCCTCAGCTGAAACTTCAGCTTCGGTGCCTTGTTATAAATATGTACAAACACATATTCAGGGACCAAGAAATATTCAACAATAAAATTTTTAAATATAAACCTAGTAACTTTATATGTTACTTCACTAGATTATAAAGTCCTCAAATGCTATAATCATAGCTTCTACTTCTTTGCAAAGCATGCACACACACACTCACACACACATATAAGAAACATAATTTTTAACCCCCAAATTGACTCAGTAAATGCTGGTTCCTGATTTGTTGATGATGTGTGTCTGTGTATACCTAATTTTACAAAGGTAGTCAAGCATGACTCTGAGGTTAGGACATAATTTGGAACATAATTTAGAACCAGACTTGGACTTCTGGGTTTCCATTTAAATCACTAGTTGACCACTTGAAAACCTGGCACTGGTTATTACCACTATCACTGTACACAGAAGGATCCAGATTAGACAGTCAATCCTGAAGAGCAAGGTTGCCTTCAGATCAAACTGAACATCCAACTTATATCACAATACATTACCCAGAGAAAATATTGTGTACCTTGTAATTTATTTGAATCTGTAAAATTAACACTTTCCACTGAGAAATTAGACTCTCTAGAACTATCAGAAGCAGAACTTAAAATTCAAGTAAATGCATCATTCTTACCCACAAGCTAGCAAACCAACTCAGTTCACTGTGAAGTATGAACAGCGGGAGTATGTGCATGGTTCCTTTGGGTCAAAGGGAATTCTGACTGGCTCTGAACTGTTCCTAATTGAGCAGGGATAAAGTTTCCATTTTATAGCCCCTTCTCACACAAGGTGTCCCACATTCCTCACCCTCTGTTCAGGGGCCTGTGTGGATCTAGGAGCATGGGACAATGGTCACACAAGGGATGAAAACCAATCACTCACCAACCATTCAATGGTGGTGGTGCTGAAGACCAACCACTCACTCCTTCCCAAATCCTCACCAAGCCCGAGTGTCTTCCCCTGCCCACTTCAAACACTCCTGTCTGTTGTCCCTTCTCCTCCTCTTCTCTTTCCATGAGCTCTGGCCTTCCTTCATCTTTAGGGATGGAAAAACTAATAAACATAAGCATATCTTAGAGTTTTCTCCTCCTGGGTTAGGCCAGCAGCTCCTTTACTGTCTTTGTCTCTGCTTCCATGTGGGCTGGGAAGCGGAAGTCCTTGGGCACTGGTGAGAGAGAGAGATATACTGGGAAGGAGAAAAATATGGTAAAGCATCTGCCACAATGCAGGAGACCCGGGTTTGATCTCTGGGTCAGGAAGATCCTCTGGAGAAGGGCATGGCAGTCCACTCCAGTGTTCTTGTCTGGAGAATCCCTTGGACAGAGGAGCCTGGCAGGTTACAGTTTGTGGGGTCACAAAGAGTCAGACACGACTGAGCAATTAATACTAGTACTACTATGTCAGAAAACACACAGATTTGATCCTAAGCAGGATGGCCCCGCCATAAATGCTTTTCAGTCAACATCCTTTCTTCTTCACAAAACTGCTCTCCTTATTCACCTCCCATGTTGTTGTTTTCAAAGCAAAATGGTTTAAAAACAAGAAGTGACACAGTTTGAAAATGTTTAACCAAGAGAGAGCAGAGCCTAATAGACAGAGTAAATGTCATGAGCAAACAAGAGAATTTAATAAGTTAGGCTATGCTTAAGTCATAGGGATAATGTGAAGGGAGTCGTAGGCAACTGTTACAATTGATGGCCGATGAACAGACAAGGAAAATAAGCAGAGACCAAGAGAAAACATGCCTGGTGTCCAGGCAAAAGTGGTGACCCACGCTAGGCAGGAACACTTTTACTGACTTAGTGATGGAGATGAGTAGAGGGTGGCTGCTAAAGCTCTGTAGGGACCCGTTACATCTAAGAAAATGAACTGGAGCTCCTAGTTGCTGAGTATTTGAACAGAATCAGTTAATACAGCTATAGATTCTATAAAAGCTCCAAAGATGTTCTAGTACATAAGCCTGCTCAGAGAAATGTTGATGACAATGGAGAAAAGATAGTCTCTTTAATAAGTGGTGCTGGGAAAACTGGACAGCTACCTGTAAAATAATGACTTTAAAACATTTCCTTATACCATATACAAAATAAGCTCAAAATAGATTAAAACCTAAATGTAAGACCTGAAACAATAAAATTCCTAGAAGAGAACAGATGCAGAACACTCTTTGACACGAATCATAGTGATATTTTTCATATCTGTTGCCTAAGGCAAAAGAAACAAAAGAAAAAATAAACAAATGGGACCTAATTAAACTTTAAAGCTTTTGCATAGTAAAGGAAACCATTGACAAAATGGAAAGATATCCTGCTGGATGAAGAAAATATTTGTAAACAATATGACCAACAATGGGTTAATGTCTAAAATACATAAACATCTCACACAACTCAGTATCAAGAAACAAAAACAGCCCAATTGAAAAATGAGCAGAAGACCAAATAGACATTTTTCCAAAGAAGACACACAGATGGCCAACAGTTACATGAAAAGATACTCAGCATCTCTAATCATTATAGAAATGCAAATCAACATGATTTTAGAATCTTTGGTGGATTTTGAGTCGAGAATCCCAGGGATGGGGGAGCCTGTTGGGCTGCCCTCTATGGGATCGCACAGAGTCGGACACGACTGAAGCGACTTAGCAGCAGCAGCAGCAGCAGCAGCTAAGTGGGCTTAACAAGGTAAATTTAGGCCAATAATCTTTAATGTTAATTCCCAACACTCACCTCACACTGCATGGAAATCTGTTAAAACTTAACACCAAGTGGCTTTTTATTACTTGTTTTTGGTTTAGATGTTGGTGTTAGGAAATACTTGTGTTTTATACCAGAAACTTTTTATGAATTCATGCCTATACAAGCATCTCTAATTTATACTATAAATACTTCTTTTAGCGATGTCTGTGTCCCTTTTGGGACAAATCATTTTCAAAAGGTGTGCTTATAATGAGTATATTGTTCTGACTCAACTCAGTGTTGTATGAACACAACACCCACAACACGATGTAGTTTTACTTTTCTCTGAATATTGCCTTCACAAGCTTAATCAAATCTGACTTTCGCATTCCTTAGACATCCTAGGCATATTTCAAAACTTTTCTGGTTATTTTCTATTATTAAAACTTAGTCCAGTTGAAACTCAGACTGGATTTGCATATCACATCTTCTCCTCCCATTAGCACAGTTTTGACCCAGACCCCTGTGGAGTCCAGAGAGGAAGGAAGCGCAGGAAGCTGCAAGCTGCCTTCATTTTACCTCCATTTGCGGTCTAGTCCCTCCACTATGTTCGCAGGAAAGGAGGTAGAGAGAGGGATTCCTATTTAACCAGTCCCTGTAGTTCCTCTTCCCATTGGTGGCTTTGCTTTTCAAGATAACGTTAATAGCTATAGATACACCCCCATGTTGCTGTGATTTAGTTGCTAAGTCATGTCTGACTATTTAGGACCCCACGGACTGCAGCACACCATATCGTTGCTCTCCAAACATTTGCTTTCCAAGAGCCCTATGGGAGCTCTTGAGTCTCCGTAATAGCTCAGTTGGTAAAGAATCTGCCTGCAATGAGGAGACCTCGGTTGGGAAGATCCCCTGCAGAAGGGAATGGCAACCCCTTCCAGGGGCAGCTGCCCATTTCCCCTTCCCCAGTTGGCACAGGTAATGTTTTTGGAGCCTCCTTATCACTGGGGGTGGGGAAGGGCAGTGGCATATAACTCACTCCTCTCCCAGGGTATGAGGAAGTGGTAACTCCTTAACACAAATACCACACATCATTGGCATTTTCCTGACTCCCTCCTCTCTCCCCCCATTTTCATGCATAGACTTGGAGTGAAGGGGGGCAGGGGCAGGAGTAGCTGGGAGTGTGACATGTTAGTCTCTCATGTGTGTCTGAATCTTTGCGACCTCATGGACTGAGGCCCACCAGATTCTTCCATCCATGGCATTCTGGAATACTGGAAGGGGTTGCCATTCCCTTTTGCAGGGGATATTCCCAACCCAGGGATCAAACCCAGGTCTCCTGCATTGCAGGCAGATTCTTTACCATCTGAGCCACTGGGGAGGTGCCTGGTGGTAGAAGAGACTATTCATTAAGTCCTAATAATAACCTGGAGCAGGTGCTTTCAGGGTCTTCTATGAATCAATAGTTATCTCCACAATGGGGGTTCCATAATGGCTCAGAGGGTAAAGAATCTGCCTGCAATGCGGGAGACCCACGTTTGACCCTAGGTTGGGAAGATCCCCTGGAGAAGGGAATGGCTACCCATTTCAGTATTCTTGCCTGGAGAATTCCATGGACAGAGAAGCCTGGTGAGCTACGGTCCTTGGAGTCACAAAGAGTCAGATATGACTGAGCAATTAATGCTCCGTAATGGTAAGTAGTTCTTGTCTGATGTTTTCAGCTGTGGGCTCTAGTGCCCAGTCCGGGGTTTTAGGAGAACCATCCCTTCACATAGTTTAGCAGCCTTCCACAGAAAAATTTACAAGCTTTAAAGAAAATAGACACAATATTTTCATCACAGAATTCAAAGCACAAATCTGTCAGGAATGAGTGAGACTGTCCGTGTGTGTGTGTGTGTGTGTGTGCACGAGGCACAGAAATCCCCTCCTATTCAAACCATTCATCTTGAGCCAATCAAGAAAAGGACAATTTACAAAGCTGAGGGAATCAGTCAGCTGCTTGGGAACAGGGAGCAGATATTCAAGTCTTCAGGAACCTCCCATGCCTTCTCTGATACCTATAGAGGATTGTGCCTGAAATTCCCGAGGCCATAAAGGATTCAGCTTCCCCTCATCCTCTAGCCCTCGCTTAACCCTAAAGTCAGTCAATAAGTCACTACTTGGAAAAGAAGTCTGAAGAATATAGAGTGTAGATAATTAGGAAAAACCTAAGAGGTAAAGAGAGTTATAATCAATAGAATACAGGTTATTCCCTCTGTGATTGTCTGAGAACCCTGAGGAGATGTGAATTGCATTTTGTAACTTGATATTGACAATAGAGGGCTGGTGTATCTGGAGGACTCTGTTCTCTCCCTTCACAGCTCTGCATTCTCGGTAGTCACTCAAGGAACTCATGACTTTACATTCCTACTGTTTGCCATGAGAAGGGAGCTGGTTCCTACTGCTCAGCTGCTGGGACTGACAATACACACTGCAGTAATAATACCTCAACAGGTACAAAGCATCCTAACACAGCGTCTGGCCATAAGAGCTACTGAAGTTAATATTTTTGAACCAAACTGATTTCAAACGTTTTACATCTAGCTGAGGACTTAGAAGTGTAAAAAAACAAAATGCAAAGTTAGATACCAATGGTTACAAAGGGAGAAAGTGCCAAGAGCAAACTAATGGTGGGGAGGCAGCTAGCCTTGAGTTGGAACACTGATGTGCAGTCTGGAGGCCTTGTCTCCAGAGGGATAGTCAGCTGGAAGAAGTTCAAGACCAGGAGGGGCTAATGGTCTTCTATCAACTTTTGGTCAGAGGTAGTAGCAGCAGCAGCAGTGCTCTTCTAGTGCTAGGAGGAGACATACCAAATTTCTTCTTGAAGAAAAAAAAGACTAGACAAGACATGAACCAATATCTTCTCACCAACACCAGTGAGATGGCAGATTGTCCCACCAAGGTCTAAAGTTCACTTGGTTTGATCTAGCCTGGACAGTGCCAATAAATCATAGCTACATTACCACAATGTAACCATCCCAAATCAGGTCACTTTTCTCATTCCCATTTAAAAAAAAAGATTTTTTTTTATGTGTACCATTTTTAAAGTATTTGTTGGCTTTGTTACAATATTGCTTCTGGGGCTTTTGTTTTGTTTTGTTTTATTGGCCACAAGGCATGTGGTATCTTAGCTCCCCAACCTGGGATCAAATTCACACACCATGCAATGAAAAGTGAAGTCTTAACTTCTGGACTGCCTGGAAAGTCCCCTCCTTATTCCCATTTTATAGATAAGGAAACTAAGGCACAGAGGAATTTATGTGACTTGCTCATTTTTATACAATTTATGAGTAGAGCCAGGTTCAGATATGACGCAACAGATCCAGCGCCTGCACTTAACCACTTGGCTTTGCTTCCTCTGCTGATCAAGAAAGGCCTTCACTTCACAGCATCACCTAAAGGTGCTTCTCCTCCCGGTGCCATAACCTACTCCACCATCAGCAAAGGGCAGGGGCAGGAGTCAGAAGAAAGAGCAGTGAAGTTGGGGAAATGGCCTCCCTTTCCTCATGCAGCCAAGGAGAAAGCATTTGGGTTGACTTGCAAGGTTTTCAGGAAGAAAAGAATACATTCCTTCCCTGTCTGCAGTTCCTGAGAAACCTATGCTCTTAACCCAGCTGTCCGAGGGAGCGGTTTCGGTGAGTGACTGATAGGGTCAAAGCCCCACCTAGTGGCTTAAACTGAAAATACGCGCAGAAGATGTCCCTGGAGAATCAGAAGCAAAGGTTCAATGCAGGAAAAGGGAACTGAAAGCAAAAACTGCCCATGCTCAAAGCCTTTCTGGACCCTCTGTAGCTTGCAGCCACACATCATTAAAAGATGTCTTTTTTTTTTTAAATGTCAGCCCACTCAAGGATTTACCCAGCATATCAGGAACAAAACAAGAGCTAGAATCCCGGAGACATAACTGCAGCCCTAGTCACTTACTTTACAACAGACTGAAAAACTCTGCCTCCTGAAATCTCTCTCCAGGATTAGGAACCATCTTAGGTATCCGTGAAAGTGAAAGTCTTAGTCAAGTCTGACTCTATGCAACCCCATGGGCTCTAGCCCTCCAGGCTCCTCTGTCCATGGCCCAGGTTCTGGGTCGGGGAGATCCTCTGGAGAAAGGAATGGCAACACACTCCAGTATCCTCGCCTGGAGAATTCCATGGACAGAGGAGCCTGGCAGACTACAGCCCATGGGGTCCCAAAGAGTCAGACACTACTGAACTACTAATACTTAGATATCTAGCTGTAATATGGGGAAAACTCAGAGTAGGTACTGGTCATGAAGGAACAGGGAAGGAAAGAAAATAGGAAAGAAGTGATTCTTCTCAAAATGTTTCCCCTGAACTTGTGCAGAAACCTCAGAATAATAGAGGGAAGGGCTGTAGACTGCACTGATGTAGGCTGTACCCCAACTTCCTTGCAGTTTCAGAAGCTGTTAGTGGATCTCTATTCCTTCTTCCTTGCTAAGGGACATGTGAAGGACAAGCCAAAGGTGACCAGACCAAGCAAGAGCAAGGCAGTTCACCTGAGACAAGTGTCTGTCAGCCACCTCCATGAGAGAGAGGTTGATGGGTCAGGTCAATACCCCCAGCAGAACTTAGCTAGCGGGGGTATATAACAGTGGAGACTCATAGGAAGTAAGGACAGCTAAGAGGGGAAGGTAAGGTAATAAAAGCTTCTAGAATTCTGAGCAATGGTCATGCCCTAGTGTCAGGGACAGTCAGGTCAGGGTGGTTGTTAAGAAGGATCTGTGGTAGGGCCCAACTCAGAAAACCAGGCCACAGGCTGGGCTCCCCCACCCACTTCTAGAAATCTGGGGAGTTGGAGAAACTCCAGCTACAAACTTGCCATCTGGTTTTCAAGAATGAAGTCACTAGCTACTGTGATCACTGACCTCTAATACAGTCTGAGAGGAGTTCAGGGTGGAGATCAGCAATCAGGCACTCTGGCCTTGGGGAAAAACTGGCAGAACAGACCTTCAGATAGTTATGTATTTTCAGGAGAAAATATTATGAATCCAATTTCTTACGTATTCTCATACCTAGAAAAGTATTAAAATAATTAACAAGGACATCTGTTCTTTGTGACAAGCAGCAACATTCTACCAAGATTCAAGATGTTTGCTTGATTTCACATACCCCTTCACAAAATCACACATATACTGACTCCCACACTACCTGTTCAGAGCAGCTCCTTGGAGCTATATGAAAGACTGCTCCTGGGCTATAGTCCTCAGTAAGTTCTCGAGTAAAACTTAACTCTAAGCTCTAATTGTGCGTTTGTTTTTGTTTTTGTTTTTCGTTTTCTTTTTCATTTTCATTTGACACCAGCATTCAAAGAATCAGAATAGGTCTGGACAGACAAAAGTTGATTCAGGCAGCAGTCAAATGTAGTGTCAACCAACATCAGGTCATTTTTTCAATCTACACAGACTTGGTCCCAAGTCAGTTTAGGTTAGCGTCATGCCAGGTGTGATAGACCCTTAAACCTGTTGGAACCAGGATGCTGGTACATTTTCTAAGAATAAGCCTCCAGGTGTCCCTTTCTGTCCCTAGGCTTTGTTGTACCTCCTCTGCAGGCACTCCAACCTGTGTAAGCCCCCAATATCCTGACTAAGGCATAAGATGGTACCTCTCTTATTTGAGCCTCAAGAATTCTTGCCCTTCAGGCAGGTCTGGACTGGCAACGCATCCCATCCCATCACTTCTGATGAGTCTCTACGATCAAGTACCTCAAGTTTCAGGCTCCCCTGATTCTTTCTCTTTTGTCTATTTTTGCTCACCTATATTTTCACTTTTCAATGTTGCTTCACGCAAGGGGGTGAAGTGTGACTTCTTCCACCTCCTGTTCATATAGTCATCATGACATGAGACTCTTACTTCATGTCAGGTCACTCCCAGGCTGCCAGGCTGCCCTCCTCCCCTGCTGCAAAGGCTTAGTCAGTCTGGAAGGGTCACGTTAGGTCTCTATTCAGACAGAGTTGATTATAACACCCTGAAATCAATGAATGAATGAGCATTCCTCTGTAAAAGTTAATGGCATCAGCTACTTATGTTCCCCGTGGCGGGTGGTGGGGAGGGGGGGGCACTGTTAGTTGCTCAGTCATGCCCAACTCTTTGTGATCCCATGGACTGCAGACTCAGTTCATGGAATTCTCCAGGCAAGAATACTGGAGTGGTTTGCCATTCCCTTCTCTAGGGGATCTTCTTGGCCCTGGCATCGAACCAGAGTCTCCTGCCCTGCAGACAGATTCTTTACTGTCTGAGCCCCTTATATGTACCTGCTTTGAAAGACTAATCTGTTGTAACAAAGAGACCTTGAATTACAGTGGCTTAAAAATAAAGTTTCTTTCTCCTTCATGTTATAGTTAAGAAAAGTCACAAGCCATTCGCTGGTCATAGTCCTTCAGGGGCTCTTCTGCTTTATTTCCTCACCATGCTTTAGACAATTCTCCTATGTTCAATACATACTTGAGCACTTACTATTTAAAAGGTGGTGGAGATACCTCCCTGGTGATCCAGTGGTTGAGATGTCACCTTACAATGCAGGAGGGCGCAGGTTTAATCCCTTAAGATCCCACATGCCTCTCAGCCAAAAATACAAATCATAAAATAGAAGCAATATATTAACAAATTAAGTAAAGACTGCTTCAAAAAGGGTTCCAGGTTACATTCCTCAGGAGATACGGTCTCAGTTTTATTGGAACTCAAGATCTAATGGGAAGATAAAGCAAGTAAATGAGTCGATGTGTTCAGAGAAGAAAATCCAGCACAATAGAGTCTGTGGGGATGAAATGGGGGCGGGGGGTGGGGGGAATGGCTTTAGACCAGAGGCAGCAGGAAAGTCTTCACAGAGGAAGCTGTTTATGAGGCGGAATTTGAAGAATAAACAAAATTTCAGTAGAAAAATAAGATAATAAAATGTTACCAGCAGAAAAAAAGCACGATGAGCCAAAGTTGAAGATAATAAAATGCGGGAAATCTAGGAAGCAAGAGCATACGAGTACATAGGGTATTTGCTGAACAAGATTCTGGGGGGAGATTAGAGCCTCATTGCAGATGAGGAACCAATCCTTCACTTGCAGGCCAATTTCTGATATTTCAAGTTGGGCAATGAATGGTCAGAACTCTGAAGCTGATCCTGAAAATTGGACTGAAGAGGAAAGCTGGAAATAGATAAATTAATAGAAAATCACTGCCATAGTCAAGGAGAAAAAAAAGCACAGGCTGGAATCATGTTGCAGATACCGAGAGAAACCCGAAAGGAAAATCACAATGGAGGCAGGACTGACAGGATTTGACAACTGGTTGAATGATGGAAGTGAAAAGGAGAAATAACACATAACTCAGAGCTGTCAAGGTTTAGCTCCTCAAACAATGGTGATGCTTCTGAGATACGGAAGTCACAGCATAAAAGAGACCGGATGCAGATGGTGGAGTAAAGAGTTTAGCTTCAAATATTAAGCTTAAACTCTTAGAAAACCTAGAGAGACACTTCTAAAAAGAGCTTAAAATGTAACTCTGAAACTGAGGCAATAGTTATTTCCAGTAAATGATATGGACATAAAGCAGTCCATAGAGAAAGAGACCTGGAGGTTAAGAGAACACAGATTAGCCAACCTTGGCTGAAACAAGGGCATAGGCAGGACTTTAGAAAACCCACACAGCAAATAGTAAAAGGAAGAAACTTCAGGGGAAAAAAGAGAAAACTTACCTGAAAAGCAAGTGCTCAGTGTCCTGGGAGAAAAAGGAAAAGATTCTCAACAAAGGGCAAATATGTCAAAGACAAAGAGAACCCCAAGATGATCCAAAGGGAGGAAAGTCATTCGACCAGATAATTAATGTTTGCGTATAACTTTCAGGATAGTATCTGAATAAACTGAGAAAGCTAAAAAACAAATGTGTTATACAGTGAGTTAGGAAAGTTAGGAAAAGAACACAGGATGTTGGGAAAGGAAAAACATAATAAACCAAAGGAAAGTAGATGTCAAGAATTACGAAAATATTGGGGGGGGGGATAAATCAGGAGCTTGGAATGAACATACATGCACTACTGTATGTAAGATAGACAATCAACAAGGACCTACTGTACATGTATAGCACAGGGAGCTCTACCCAATATTCTGGGATAACCTATATGAGAAAAGAATCTAGAAAATAATGAAGACTGTACATGCATATGTGTAACTGAATCACTTTGCTGTCCACCTGAAACTCACACAACATTGTAAATCAATTATATTCCAATGAATTAAAATTAAAAAAGAATTGATAAAGAAGGAATTAATGAGCTGGAAAGCAAAACTAATAAATGAATACAAAAAGTGTGCCTTAAAAATGAATAAACTAGCAGCTAACTTAGTTAGGGAAAAGGTAAAGCACCAGCATACATAAAAAGAAATAGCTTTTTATGAGAAACCATCACACATAAAAATAAGAAATTTAAATAATCATTAACAGTCTACTCCACTCAACTCTACACAAATAAACTTGAAAATCCAGACTAAAAGTATAATTTTCAATGAATATATAATTTAATAAAATACCCCCAGATGATAATGATTGTATATTTGAAAAAAACAATACAATTAACTGTAAAACCACTAGAAGCAATAAGAAATTTGGTAACATAGAGAGGTGCTAAATTAATATGTAGAAATCAACAGCTTTCATATATGTAGATGATAATGATCCAGAGTATAATCAAAGAAAAGAGACCATTTTCAATATCAAGAAAGTAGATAAAGTTTCTGGAATAAACTTCATGAAAACTGTTTCAGTTCAGCTCAGTCGCTCAGTCATGTCCGACTCTTGGCAACCCCATGAATCATAGCACACCAGGCCTCCCTGTCCATCACCATCCACTGGAGTTCACTCAAACTTATGTCCATTGAGTCAGTGATGCCATCCAGCCATCTCATCCTCTGTCATCCCCTTCTCCTCCTGCCCCAAATCCCTCCCAGCATCACAGTCTTTTCCAATGAGTCAGCTCTTCACATGAGGTGGCCAAAGTACTGGAGTTTCAGCTTTAGTATCATCCTTCCAAAGAACACCCAGGGCTGATCTCCTTTAGAATGGACTGGTTGGATCTCCTTGCAGTCCAAGGGACTCTCAAGAGTCTTCTCCAACACCACAGTGCAAAAGCAGCAATTCTTCGGCACTCAGCTTTCTTCATAGTCGAACTCTCACATCCATACATGACCACTGGAAAAACCATAGCCTTGACTAGACGGACCTTAGTCAGCAAAGTAATGTCTCTGCTTTTGAATATGCTATCTAGGTTGGTCATAACTTTCCTTCCAAGGAGTAAGCGTCTTTTAATTTCATGGCTGCAGTCACCATCTGCAGTGATTTTGGAGCCCAAAATAATAAAGTCTGACACTGTTTCTACTGTTTCCCCATCTATTTCCCATGAAGTGATGGGACCAGATGCCATGATCTTCGTTTTCTGGATGTTGAGCTTTAAGCCAACTTTTTCACTCTCCTCTTTCACCAGTGTGGAGATTCCTTAAAAAGACTGGAAATAGAACTGCCATATGACCCAGCAAGCCCACTGTTGGGCATACACACTGAAGAAACCAGAATTCAAAGAGACACGTGTACCCCAATGTTCATTGCAGCACTGTTTATAGTAGCCAGGACATGGAAAAAACCTAGAGGTCCATCAGCAGACAACTGAATAAGAAAGCATATATATACACAATGGTACATATACACAATGGAGTATTACTCAGCCATTAAAAAGAATACATTTGAATCAGTTCTACTAAGGTGGATGAAACTGGAGCCGATTATACAGAGTGAAGTAAGCCAGAAAGAAAAATGCCAATACAGTATACTAATGCATATATGTGGAATTTAGAAAGATGGTAATGATAACCCTGTATGCGAGACAGCAAAAGAGACACAGATGTATAGACCAGTCTTTTGGACTCTATGGGAGAGGGAGAGTGTGGGATGATTTGGGAGAATGGCATTGAAACATGTATATTATCATATTTGAAATGAATTGTCAGTCCAGGTCCGATGCGTGATACAGGATGCTCAGGGCTGGTGCACGGGATGACCCAGAGGGATGATATGAGGAGGGAGGTGGAAAGAGGGTTCAAGATGTACACCCATGGCAGATCCATGTCAATGGCTTCCCTGGTGGCTCAGATGGTAAAACGTCCGCCTGCAATGCGCCGGGTTCAATTCCTGGATTGGGAAGATCCCCTGGAGAAGGAAATGGCAATCCACTCCAGCACTCTTGCCTGGAAAACCCCATGGACGGAGGAGCCTGATAGGCTACAGTCCATGGGGTCCCAAAGAGTTGGACATGACTGAGCGACTTCACTTTCACTTTCATGGCAAAACCAATACAATATTGTAAAGTAATTAGCCTCCAATTAAAATAAATAATTTTTTAAAAAATAAAATAAAACATAATATGCAAATTCTACTTTAATAAAACTCAAAAAATTTAATAGAAATAAAAATTTAAATAAATAAGTGCACATTACCTGTGACCCAGCCATTCCACTTTGAGAATCTACTCTATAGATGTACTTTCATGCAGATGAAATTATGGATGTCCAACATTATCATAACAATATTTGTAATAGAAAATTGGAAACAACTCAAATGTTTATTAATAGGAAACTGAATGAATAGCAGCACATTCATACAGAAGAGTATTTAGAAATTTAAAACAATAATCTCCAAGACAATTAAGAAGGAAAAATTAGAAGTTGGGAAAATAGTGTGTATAGCGTGCTAACTTTTTGTGGAAGCTGGGAGCCAGATAAGAGTTTATATTTGTACTTACTAGTAAATGCATAAGAACCCTGGAAAAGAAACAAAACTAAACAAGAAACTAACAATGATGATTATCTGTAGGATGGTATGGGGAGGGAGGTGGGAGAGGGGTTCAGGATGGGGAACACCTGTACACCTGTGGCAGATTCATGTTGATGTATGACAAAACTAATACAATATTGTAAAGTAATTAGCCTCCAAAAAAATAAATAAATAAATAAATCTGTATTTTAAAATTTTTTTAAAAGAAAAAATGGGTAAATAGGAAACTTTTCACTATATTCCACACACACATGCACACATGCACACACATACATACATTTTTCAGATTCAGCACAAATGCTTCCTTCTTGGTTTCTGAACACCCCGTCTGGGACACCATTAGGCATTTTGTGCTATTATTAGAGCACTATGCTCTTCTTTGAATTGCCTTAATTTGAATAGAATTATTTTTTTCCTCTAAGAAGAAAGTGGAGGAGGAGAAGAAGAAAAGCAGAGGAATAAGAAAGTGTGGAGAGAAATAAGGAGGAACTTGCCACTTTCTGAATCTTCAGGAAGAGAAGATTTTTAATATTTAACACGGTCATGAATTTTAAAACGGTGCTGGAACACTACACTATACTGTAAACACTTTGTGGGCAGACATAATCATCTCCAAATAGCTCATCACACTGCGTGCTAATCACTCATTTCTTTCCTACCTTCCCCCCTAAACCAGGAGCCCCTTAAGGGGATGGATTTTATGGTTTCTCCACACACAGCAAGTGATCCACTGAAGGACTGAATAGACTGGATTTGTACTCCTTGCTAGAGGAAAAAGTTAGCAGCTTGGGAAAATGAACACTCAAGACACAAATCTTACATGAGTTCTTTACGTTATGCATTCTAAGACATTTACGTTTTCTGGTTTCATCTCTGAAATTGAGTGGCACCTCTCAGTCCCCGATGTTTGAGCAGCAGCTATCACTATTTGTCCCTGCCTGTTTCACTGTAACCAGCTCACCTGTTTAGCCTGCCACCCCAATGCAGCTAAACACAAGGTGACCACAGAATCTGATCCTCCAAACTGAAACTCTCTTGAGAGTGAAAGGGGACATTAATCAGACAGGACACTATGACAAGTGTAATTGAGGAATGTCCCAGGCAAACGTGGGCAGAGAGTCACCAGGTGATACACCCAGTTAGTACCATGCATACTGGATATAAATGTCATTCAGAATGTCTTCAAATAGACTGGGCTGTGATAAGCCTGAAAGTTCACAAAAAGCACAGAAACAGCAGTAGAATGCAAATTTGATATTAGTAAACAAACATTCATTTTTGGAGAAATGGTCACAATTCCAGGTTTTTCCTACAAAGCAAAAACCTAGTGTTCATGACACCCAAGTAAAACACATATTGTACTTAAAGACTGTAGAGGCATGTTACTTTTTTTTTTTTTTGGTAGAAAATATGCAAAAGTATCTGACTTGAAGCTGTTGGTTGGGGGACACACCCAAGTCCCCGCAGCTCCTCCCAGAAGTCTGCTCCTGCCAAGCTTCAGGCACAGCTCTGATCAGAAAGCAAGAATCCCCTCATGGGTTTACATGCCCTTGCACCAAATACATGTGAAATAAAATCTCTATTTAAATAAAATCTACTGAGTCTCTGTCTTGACTTGTATAATCAAGATCTCCACTTCCACTGTCACTTTCAGGAACCTCAGTATATAGGAAACTTATGATGCTAAAATCCTGGTTGAGAAGAGGGCTTATTTCCATCCTTTCATCATTGCTTCTTCTCCCTCAGATGCCATGGCTGAAGGATGCAGAGGTGTCATCTTTCATCAAAGAAAAAGGTTTGAGGGGCAGGGTGGGGCAGAGGCGTTCACCTTCAGCACCACCAGATCACGCCGCTCAGCATTCCCCCAACCCCTAAAAGCCCCTCACTAATGGATTCTGGGAACAACCTCAGGGAGTTGATTGGATTCTATACATGTAAGAGTAAAGGTCCAAGACCCTCTTCACTCCCTATGCACTGCTCAGCAAATAACCATCACCTCCCTGCCCTAAAGAGAGTCTCTCAGTGGTCTCACTGCTTCCTGGAGGATCCAGTGGTGGTGCAGAATAGTGTCACCTGAGAAATAAAATAACTGCATCCCGAAGGCATCCTTAGGCACTCTCATTCCTCCTTTTTCAGGTCTTCAGTCAATCTCCCCTAGTATGTGTCCTGCTGCCAAAGCAGCCCTAGGGGTCCAGCAGACCCCTCATGTCTATAACACCAGTGTGCCTGCTCTACTAGACAGACAACTAGGGTGATTTAATCATTTTCCAGGGAGGTGGTTTACTCGACCCCACAGGTCTAGGACTGTGTTTTTCTCCCATGAAAACTGAGGAGTGTGGCCACTGATCTCCAGTGTCCCTTCCAACATAAACAGCCTATCATTCACAATTCATTTCTCAACTGACCTTCCTTACACCCAATGCCAGAGTAATTGCAAAATTGTTGTTTTCACATTTGAAGGAAAGCTTGTGGCCAGAAACTGGTCACATGTAGAAGGATTGGATGAGAAGTTGCAGGTCTCCACTGCAAACCCTAGACAGGTCCCTCTGAATGATAATTTACCTGGCTTTAAGTGGCCTTGCCAGCACCTCCCCTGCCCTCTCTGTGCCTAAGATCTTTTCCAGTTCAGTTCAGTTCAGTTCAGTCGTTCTGTTATGTCTGACTTTTTGTGACCCCGTGGACTGCAGCATACCAGGCTTCCCTCTCCATCACCAACTCCCAGAGTTTACTCAAACTCATGTCCATTGAGTCAGTGATGCCATCCAACCATCTCAACCTCTGTCATCCCTGTCTCCTCCTGTCTTCAATCTTACCCAGCATCAAGGTCTTTTCCAATAAGTCAATTCTTCACATCAGGTGGCCAAAGTACTGGGAGTTTCAGCTTCAACATCAGTTCTTCCAATGAATATTCAGGACTGGTCTTCTTTAGAACTGACTGGTTTGATCTCCTTGAAGTCCAAGAACTTTCAAGAGTCTTCTCCAACATCACAGTTCAAAAGCATCAGTTCTTCAGCTCTCAGGTTTCTTTATGGTCGAACTCTCATATCAATACATGACTACTGGGAAAAAACCATAGCTTTGACTAGATGGACCTTTTTTGGCAAAGTAATGTCTCTGCTTTTTAATATACTGACTAGGTTGGACATAGCTTTTCTTCCAAGGAGGAAACATCTTTTATTTCATGACTGAAGTCACCATCTGCAGTGATTTTGGAGCCGAAAAAAATAAAGTCTGTCACTGTTTCCATTGTTTCCCCATCTATTTGCCATGAAGTGATGAGACCAGATGTCATGATCTTAGTTTTCTGATGTTGAGTTTTAAGCCAGGTTTTCACTCTCTTCTTTCACTTTCATCAAGAGGCTCTTTAGTTCCTCTTCACCTTCTGCCATAAGGGTGGTGTCATCTGCATATCTGAGGTTATTGATATTTCTCCCAGCAATCTTGATTCCAGCTTGTGCTTCTTCCATCCAGCCCAGCATTTCTCATGATGTACTCTGCATATAAGCCAAATAAACAGGATGACAATATACAGCCTTGACATACTTCTTTCTCAATTTGGAACCAGTCTGTTGTTCATGTCTGGTTCTAACTGTTGCTTCTTGACCTGCATACAGGTTTCTCAGGAGGCTGGTAAGGTGGTCTGGTATTCCCATCTCTTGAAGAATTTTCCACAGCCTTGTCTAACTCAATGAAACTATGAGCCATGCCATGTAGGGCCACCCAAGATGGACAGGTCATGGTGGAAAGTTCTGACAAAATGTGGTACACTGGAGAAGGAAATGGCAAACCACTTCAGTATTCTTGCCTTGAGAACTCCATGAACATTATGAAAAGGCAAAAAGATATGACACTGAAAGATGAATTCTCCAGGTATGTAGGTGTCCAATATGCTACTGGAGAAGAGAAATGACTCCAGAAAGAATGAAGAGATGGAAGCAAAGTGAAAACAACTCCCAATTGTGGATGTGACTGGTGACGGAAGTAAAGTCTGATGCTGTAAACAATATTGCATAGGAACCTGAAATGTTAGGTCCATGAATCAAGGTAAATTGGAAGTGGCCAAATAGGAGATGGCAAGAGTGAACATGGACATTTTAGGAATCAGTGAACTAAAAAGGACTGGAATAAGTGAATTTAATTCAGATGACCATTATATTTACTACTGTGGGCAAGAATCCCTTAGAAGAAATAGAGTACCTCTCATAGTCAACAAAACAGTCCAAAATTCAGTACTTAGGTACAATCTCAAAAATGCCAGAATTATCTCTGTTTGTTTCTAAGATACACCATTCAATATCACAGTAATCCAAGTCTATTCCCCAACCAATAAGCTGAAGTTGAACAGTTCTATGATGACCTAAAGACCTTCTAGAACTAACACCAAAAAAGATGTCCTTTTCCTCATAGGGAACTGGAATACAAAAGTAGAAAGTCAAGAGATACCTGGAGTAACAGGCAAGTTTGGCCTTGGAGTACAAAATGAAGCAGGGAAAAGGCTAACAGAGTTTTTCCAAGAGAATGCACTGGTCATAGCAAACACCCTCTTCCAACAACACAAGAGATGACTATACACATGGACATCACCAGATGGTCAATATCAAAAACAGACTGATTATATTCTTTGCAGCCAAAGATAGAGAAGCTCTATACAGTCAGCAAAAGCAAGACTGGGAGCTGACTGTGGCTCAAATTATGAACTCCTTATTGCCAAATTCAGACTTAAATTGAAGAAAATAGGGAAAACCACTAGACCATTCAGGTATGACCCAAATCAAATCCCTTACTATTTTACAGTGGAAGTGACAAACAGATTCAAGGGATTAGATTTGATAGAGAGAGTGCCTGAAGAACTATGGGTGGAGATTCATGACATTATACAGGAAGTGGTGATCAAGACCATCCCCAAGGAAAAGAAATGCAATAAGGCAAAATAGTTGCCTGAGGAGGCCTTACAAATAGCTGAGAAAAGAAGCTAAACACAAAGGAGAAAAGGAAAGATATACCTATCTGAATGCAGAGTTCCAAAGAAGAAGGTGAGATAAGAAAGCCTTCTGTGATCAATGCAGAAAAATAGAGGAAAACAATAGAATGGGAAAGACTAGAGATATCTTTAAGAAAATTAAAGATACCAAGGGAACATTTCATGCAAAATGGGCACAATAAATGACAGAAATGGTATGAACCTAACAGAAGCAGAGGCTATTAAGAAAAGGTGACAAGAATACACAGAACTTACAAAAAAAGATCTTAGTGACCCAGATAACCATGATGTTGTGATCACTCACCCAGAGCCAGACATCCTGGAATGCAAAATCAAGTGGGCCTCAGGAAGCATCATGATGAACAAAGCTATGGAAGTAGTAGAATTCCAGTTGAGCTATTTCAAATCCTAAAAGATGATGCTGTAAAAGTGCTGCACTCATTATGGCAGTGAATTTGCAAAACTCAGCAGTGGCCACAGGACTGGAAAATGTCAGTTTTCATTCCAACCCCAAAGAAAGGCAATGCCAAAGAATGTTCAAACTACCACACAATTGCACTCATCTCACACGCTAGCAAAGTAATGCTCAAAATTCTCCAAGCGAGGCTCCAACAGTATGTGAATCATGAACTTCTGGAAGTTCAAACTGGATTTAGAAAATGCAAAGGAACCAGAAATCAAATTTCCAACATCCATTGAATCATAAAGCAAGCAAGAGAGTTCCAGAAAAATATTTACTTTTGTTTTACTGATGCAAAAGCCTTCAACTGTGATGATCACAATGGACATGAGTTTGAGCAAATTCTGGGAGATAGTGAAGGACAGGGAAGCCTGGCATGCTACAGTCCATGGAGTGGCAAAGAATTAGACAACTTCGCGACTAAACAGCAACAAAAAACAACAACTCCTTTCTCTACCCACAACACTTCTGACACAAGATATGTGGGTTTTCAGACACCAAGCAATTCTCCAGTTTTTGGCAGACACCAACTGGGTGTCCTAGAGTTTCATTCAGTTTTGACGCTGACTTCCTGGAGTTCGTGCAGACCCCGCAGTTTAGGGGCTCAGTCTCAGTAGACTGCCCTCACTTCAGAGGCCCATTGCAAGTCCCAGGTTGTCACTGGTACATCTGACCAGCAAGTAATAAATCAAGAGTTACTATGACCCCTTCTTGGATTTAATAATTTGCTAGAATGTCTCCTAGAACCCAGGGAAATAGTTTACTTACTATCACTTAATATCATTTATTGTAAAGGATTTAGCTCGGGAACACCCAAATGGAAGAGATACACAGAGCAAGGAGAAGGAAGTTCCCACATCTTCTTTGGGGCAGCACACTCCTAACACCTTAATATGTTCACAACCCTTAGGCTTCCTGGACCCTGTAGTTCAGGGTTTTTATGGAAGCTTCACCACATAATCAGTCAGCAGCTCATCTCTCCTCCCTAGAAGATGAGGAGTAAGGCTGAAAGTTCCAAGTTTTCACTCGTGGATTGGTCTTTCTGATGACCAGCACCCATTCTGAAGATATCCAAGAGCCCAAGTTTCGCTTCCTTAGAAAAAAAGACACTCAGCATCCAGAAAATTCTAAGGGATTTAGGAGTTCTGTGCCAGGAACCAGGATCAAAGACCAAATATTAGAAAGAAAATTTGCTGGGCTTATAAATAAAAGAAAAAAAAATGCTCCTAGCACCCTGAACACTGAGGAAATCACAAAGATTTAGAAGCTCTGTGTCAAGAATCAAGGGCAGATGCCAAGTATATATTTATTATGTCATGATGCCCATTCTTTTCTCCATTTAAGAGGCAGCTCACATGATACTAGCACATTTCACCTCTGCCTCCCCATAGAATCCTCTTCCTTTCCTTCTTCACCTAAGGTAAGTGTGTCCCTGAGCCCCTGTGTACTGTGCAGTGGGGCTCAAACCACCAGGTGGCCTTACCTTCTCCCTGCAGCCCTCACTCATAAACAGACATGGAAATAAGAAAGGCTTGGAGCAGAGTGTGCCATGCTTCCCACCTTGGCAGGCCTGCTCTGGGGTCCCTCCCACTTGCCCTCTGCACCCTCACCTCCATCCTGACCACCTTACAGCACGTTAGTCAGTGAAGCCCCTGCCAAGTTGTCAGGAGCTACTCAACTCATGCAGCAAGTACCCGGTCCTAGAAAGAACAGGGAAGCTGATTCAGAAACGTTGTGGTTGGGAGTATCTGATGGGTGTTCCCCATACAAGATAAAGGAGACAAACACTCATGGTGCCTGCGTTATGCTGGTTTGTGTTTATTCTACCTAAACTCACCCTTGATTTTCCCTTCCTTCTGAATGGGCTGCTCCAGACCATAAGCAGACCTTACTTCAACCCAAAAGTCTGCATGACAGGGCATGTGTCGTGTTTCTGAACCCACCAGCAACTGAAGAAACACAGGCAAAACCCACATCCATCTGCAACAACCATTCACTCACATGTGCAGAAGACTTTTTTCCTTGGAGTAAGAAAACTGACAGTTGGGGATTTCTTTTTTTTTAATTAATTTTTTAATTGAAGGATAATTGCTTTACAAAATTTTCTGTCAAACCTCACAGCCATAGGTATACATATATCCCCTCCTTTTTTAACTTACCTCCCATCTTCCTCTCCATCCCGCCTCTCTAGATTGATACAGAGCTCCTGTTTGAGTTTTCTCAAACAATGCTGTACATTGAGATGTACAGCAAATTCCTGTTGGCTATCTATTTTACATATGGTAATGTAAGTTTCCATGTTACTCTTTCCGTATATCTCACCCTCCCTTCCCCTCTCCCAATGTCCATAAGTCTACTCTCTGTGTCTGTTTCTCCATTGCTGCCCTGTAAATAAATTCTTCAGTGCCATTTTTCTAGATTCTATATATATGTGTTAGAATACAATATTTATCTTTCTTTTTCTGACTCACTTCACTATGTATAATTGGTTCTAGGTTCATCCACCTCATCAGAACTGACTCAAATGCATTCCTTTTTATGGCTGAGTAATATTTCATTGTGTATATGTACCACAACTTCTTTATCCATTCATCTGTCGATGGACATCTAGATTGTTTCCATGTTCTAGCTATTGAAAATAGTGCAGCAATGAACAATAGGATACATGTGTCTTTTTTGATTTTGATTTCCTTGTGGTATATGCCTAGCAGTGGGATTGCTGGGTCATATGGTGATTTTATTCCTAGTTTTTTTAAGGAATCTCCATACCGCCTTTCATAGTAGCTGTACCAATTCACATTCCCACCAACAGTGCAAGAGTGTTCCCTTTTCTCCACATCCTTCCAGCATTTATTGTTTGTAGACTTTTGATGATGGCCATTCTGACTGGTGTGAGGAGATATCTCATTGTGGTTTTGATTTGCATTTCTCTAATAATGAGCAATGTTGAGCATCTTTTCAAGTGTTTGTTAGCCATTGTATGTCTTCTTTGGAGAAATGTCTGTTTAGGTCTTTTTCCCACTTTTTGATTGGGTTGTTTGTTTTTCTGGCATTGAGTTGTATGAGCTGCTTGTATATTTTGGAAATTAGTCCTTTGTCAGTTGTTTCATTTGCTATGATTTTCTCTCATAATGAAGGGTGTTTCCTTTGCTGTGCAGAAGCTTGTAAGTTTAATCAGGTCCCATTCATTTACTCTTTTTATTTCCATTACTCTAGGAGGTGGGTCATAGAGATCTTGCTTTGATTTATGTCACCGAGTATTCTGCCTATATTTTCCTCTAAGAGTTTTATAGTTTCTGGTCTTACATTTAGGTCTTTAATCCATTTTGAGTTTATCTTTGTGTATGATGTTAGGAAGTGTTCTAATTTCATTCTTTTCCATGTAGCTGTCCAGTTTTCCCAGTACCATTTATTTAAGAGGCTGTCTTTGTCCCATTGTATATTCTTGCTTCTTTTGTCAAAATTAAGGTACCCATAAATGCATGGCTTTATTTCTGACTTTCTTTCTTGTTCCATTGGTCTATATTTCTGTTTTAGTGCCACTACCATACTGTCTTGATGACTGTAGCTTTGTAGTATAGTCTGAAGTCAGGAAGGTTGATTCTTCCAGCTCCATTCTTCTTTCTCAAGACTGCTTGTCTATTTGGGGTTTTTGTGTTTCCATATGAATTGTGGGTTTTTATGTTCTAGTTCTGTGAAAAATGCCATTGGTAATTGGATAGGGATCACATTAAATCTGTAGATTGCATTTGGTAGTATAGTCATTTTCACAATATTGATTCTTCTGACCCAGGAACATGGAATATCTCTCTATCTGTTTATGTCATCTTTGATTCCTTTCATTAGTGTCTTATAATTTTCTGTATACAGTTCTTTTGTTTCTTTAGGTAAGTTCATTCAAATATTTAATGCTTTATGTTGCAATGATGAATGGGGTTGATTCCTTAATTTCTCTTTCTTATTTTTAATTGTTACTATATAGAAATGCAAGTGATTTCTTGTATTGATTTTGTAGCCTGTGATTTTGCTAAATTCACTGATTAGCTCTAGTAATTTTTTGATACTATCCTTAGAGTTTTCTATGTACAGTATCATGTCATCCGCAAACAGTGAGAGCTTTATTTCTTCTTTTCTGATCTGGATTCCTTTTATTCCTTTTTCTTCTCTGATTGTTGTAGCTACTTCATCCAGGACTATATTGAATAATAGTGGTGAAAGTGGACACCCTTGTCTTGTTCCTGATTAAATTGTAATGCCTTCAGTTTTTCACCATTGAGAATAATATTTGCTCTAGGCTTATCATATATGGCCTTTACTATGTTGAGGTAGGCTCCTTCTATGCTCATTTTTTGAAGAGTTTTAACCTTAAGTGGGTGTTGAATTTTGTCAAATGTTTTTCTACATCTATTGAGATTATCATATGGTTTTTATCTTTCAATTTGTTAATCTGGTGTCACATTGATTGCTTTGCATATATTGAAGAATCCTTGCATTCCTGGAATAAACACAACTTGATCATGCTGTATGAGCTTTTTGATGTGTTGCTGACTTCTGTCTGTTAAATTTTTGTTGAGGATTTTTACATCTATGTTCATCAGTGATATTGGCCTGTAGTTTTCTTTTTTTTGTGTTGTCTTTGTCTGGTTTTGATATCAGAGTGATAGTGGCCTCTTATAATGAGTTTGGAAGTGTTCCTTCCTCTGAAATTTTTTGAAAGAGTTTCTTTGTTAAATGTTTGATAGAATTCTTCTGTGAAGCCACCTAGTCCTGGGCTTTTGTTTATTGGGAGATTTTTGATCACAGCTTCAATTTCAGTGCTTGATTGGGTTGTTCATAATTTCTATGTCTTCCTGGTTCACTCTTGGAAGATTGAACTTTTCCATAATAGTCTCTTATAATCCTCTGTATTTATGCATTGTTTGTTGTAACCTCTCCTTTTTCATTTCTAATTTTGTTGATTTGATTCTTCCCTCTTTTTCTTGATGAGTCTGGCTAAAGGCTTGTCAATTTTGTTTGTTGTCCAAAGAACCAGCTTTTAGTTTTATCAATCTTTACTCTTGTTTCTTTCATTTCTTTTTCATTTATTTCTACTCAGATCTTTAAAATTTCTTTCCTTCTACCAATTTTGGGGGTTTTCTGTTCTCCTATTTCCAGTTGTTTTAGGTGTAAAGTTAGGTTGTCTATTCTATGTTTTTGTTGTTGTTGTTGTTTCTTGAGCTAGGATTGTATTGCTATAAACTTCCCTCTTAGAACTGTTTTTGCTGCATCCCCTAGGTTTTGAGTTGTCACGTATTCATTGTCATTTGTTTCTAGAAATTTTTTTATTTCCCTTTTGATTTCTTCAGTAACCTGTTGGTTGTTTAGAAACATGTTGTTTAAGCTCCATGTGTTTGTGTGTTTTGTAGTTTTTTTCTTGTAATTGATATCTAGTCTCATAGCATTGTGGTTAGAGAAGAGGCTTGATATGGTTTCCATTTTCTTAAATTTACTGAGGTTTGATTTGTGACCCAAGATGTGGTCTATCATGGAGAATGTTCCATGTGCACTTGAAAAGAAGTTGTATTCTTCTGCATTTGGATGGAATGTCCTGAAGATATCAATGAGATCCATCTTATCTAATGCATCATTTAATACTCGTGTTTCCCTACTAATTTTCTGTTTCCGTGATCTGACCATTGGTGTGAGTGGAGTGTTAAAGTTTCCTACTATTATTGTGTTACTGTCAATTTCTCCTTTTATGCCTGTTAGTGTTTGTCTTATGCATTGAGGTGCTCCTCCTATGTTGGGTGCATAGATAATTACAATTGTGTCTTCCTCTTGGATTGATCCTTTGATCATTATGTAGTGTCCTTTCTTATCTCTTGTAATCTTCTTTATTTTAAGGTCTATCTTATCTGATATGAGGATTGCTTACTCCAGTTCTCTTGCTTCCCATTTGTATGGAATATATTTTTCAATCCTCTCACTTTCAGTCTATATTTGTCTTGAGGTCTGAAATGGGTTTCTTGTAGGCAGCATATATATAGGTGGTGTTTTTGTACCCTTCAGCCAGTCTGTGTCTTTTGGGTGGAGCATTTAATCCATTTACACTTAAAGTAATTATTGATATATATGTTCCTATTGCCATTTTATTAATTGTTTGGGGTTTGTTTTTATAGATCTTTTTCTTCTCTTGTATGTTTTGACTATATAAATCCTTTTAACATTTGTTGTAAAGCTGGTTTGGTGGTACTGAATTCTCTTAACTTTTGCTTGCCTGAAAAGCTTTTGATGTCTCCATCAGTTTTGAAGGAGATCCTTGCTGCGTGCAGTAATTGTGGTTGTAGATTTTCCCCTTTCAGGACTTTAAATATATCCTGCCATTCCCTTCTGGCCTGCAGAGTTTCTGCTGAAAGACCATCTGTTGAGCATATAGAGTTTCCCTTATATGTTACCTGTTGCTTCTCATTTGCTGCTTTTAATATTCTTTCTTTATGTTTAGTCTATGTTAGTTTGATTAGCGTCTTGGCTTCTTTCTGAAGAGTCTATCAAAAGACTTGTTTCTCAAGGGTCTATCCTGAATGGGACTCTTTGTGCCTCTTGAACTTGATTTACAGTTTCCTTTTCCATATTGGGGAAATGTTCAACTCTTCAAAAATTTTCTCATACACTTTCTTTTTCTCTTCTTCTTCTGGGACCCCTAAAATTTGAATATTGGTGCATTTGATATTGCCCCAGAGGTCTCTGAGACTATCCTCAGTTCTTTTCATTTTTTTTTACTGCATTCTGCTCTTCAGAAGTTATTTCCAGCATTTTATCTTCCAGCTCACTGATTCATTCTTCTGCCTCAGATATTCTGCTATTGATTCCTTCTAGAGTATTTTTAATTTCAGTAATTGTGTTGTCTGTCTCTGTATGTTTATTCTTTAATTCTTCCAAGTCTTGGTTCACTGATTCTTGCATTTTCTCCGTTTTGTTTTCAAGCTTTTGATCACCTTTACTATCATTATTATGAGTTCTTTTTCAGGTAGTTCACTTATTTCCTCTCCATTTATTTGGACTTCTGTGTTTCTAGTTTGCTCCTTCTTTGTGTAGTATTTCTCTGCATTTTCATTGTTTTTTAACTTATTGTGTTTGAGGTCTCATTTTCCCAGGCTTCAAGGTTGAATTCTTTCTTCCTTTTGGTTTCTGCCCTCCTAAGTTTGGTCCAGTGGTTTGTGTAAACTTCATATAGGGTGAAATTTGTGCTGAGATTTTGTTTGTTTGGTTGGTTGGTTGGTTGGTTTTCCTCTGATGGGCAAGGCTGAGTGAGGTGGTAATCCTGTCTGTTGATGATTTGGTTTGGTTTTTTTTTTTTTTTTTGTTCTGTATGTTGTTTAGATGAGGCGTCCTACACAGGGTGCTACTGGTGGTTGGGTGATGCTGGGTCTTATATTCACATGGTTTCATTTGTGTGAGTTCTCACTATTTGATACTCCCTATGGTTAGTTCTCTGGTAGTCTAGGGTCTTGGAGTCAGTGTTCCCACTCCAAAGGCTCAGGGCTTGACCTCTGGTCAAGAACAAAGAGTCTAGAAGTGGTCTGTTATACATTGTGAGGTTTAAACAAATATCCAGAAATAAGAAACAAAGATGAACCCCAGACAAATGGCAGTTATAAAATCAGGCAAATAATAATTAAAATAATAGAATATATACATATACATATACATCCATGAGCAAAGTAAAAACTGTCCAACAAAAATAAAGTACAGTAGATTGACCAGGCAAACAAAGGAAATCAAAAATTATATTTACCAATTAAGAACTAAACTGACTAAAGCACAAACCGGAAAACAAAACTAGAGCAAGGTGCCAAGTGAGCAATAAAGCAATGAAAACAAAACTAGCAAATGTGTTGAGAGGAAAGGAAAGAAAGAAGGAATAGACAGAATAGACATGCAAAGTTAAAGAGAAGTAGATGAAGAAGATTTATATATATTAAAGATTAACCTCAATACAAGAGCTTTTTCTCACTAGTGTCTTTCCTTGGAAACTTCCATAACTCAGGGAAGGAGGCTGTGATATCTATAAGATTTTGACCAGTCTATGATGAGAGCAATAATGTACACACACTTTTTGATAGTGATTTTTAAAATGATCATTATTCAAGTTTCTTAAACTGCCTTTATATTTTTAATACAACCTGAACTGAATAGTCAGCACAATTCTCATAGACATGTTTTTTGACACAAGAATACCATCAGTGATCTGGGACATATTTTCACACTGCTGTGCTCAGTTGCTCAGTTATGTCCAACTCTTAGCAACCCTTTGGACTATAGCCTGCCAGGCCCCCCTGTCAATGAGATTTTCCAGGCAAGAATCCTGGAGCCAGTTTCCATTTCCTCCTCCTCCAGATAGTCTTCCCAACCAAGGGATCCAATCCATGTCTCCTGCATTGCAGGTGAATTCTTTACCTCTGAGCCATAGGGGAAGTGAATTTTTCACATTCTATATATAAGTATTGGGATGGACATGTGCACACTGCTATATTTTAAACGGATAAGCAGCAAAGTCCTACAGTATATCACAGGGAACTCTGTTCAATATTATGTGGCAGCCTGGAGGGAGGGGATTTTGGGGGAGAATGCATACATGTTTATGTATGGCTGAGTCGCTTTGTTGTTGACCTGAAACTATCACAACATTGTTAATCACCTATACTCCAATATACAATAAAAAGTTTAAAAAAAACAAAAATGATTAACCTCAAGAGGAAAAAACAGTAGGGAAGGCAAACAAAGGAATAAATATAGAAAAAAAATAGGTTTTTAACAATTAAAAAAGAGAAAAGAAGAAAAAATGTAAGAAGAAAGGAAAAAGGGGGCAAAAGGAAAACTCCACATAACTGCAAAAGCCCAATGTAGAGGCAGAGGTTTACAACAACAATGAAAAGTGTGACTGAATACACACATATACTCATAAGCAAAATCAAAACAGTCCAACAAAAATAAAGTACAATAGATTAACCCAGCTAACAAAGGAAACCAAAAATGATATCTACCAGAACAAAACTAACTAAAGCAAAAACTGGAAAACAAAACTAAAGCAAGGTGCCTATTGGGGAATAAAGCAATGAAAATAAAACTACAAATATATTGAGAGGAACAGAAAGAAAGAAAAGAAAGGATAGGCAAAGTTAAACAGAGGTAGATAAAGAAGATTTATATACATTAAAGATTAACTGCAAGGAGAAAAGAACAGTAGGAAAAGCAAACAAAGGAATAAATGTAGAAAAATAATAACAGGTTTAAAAATTTTAAAAAGAGAAAAGAAAAAAAGGGGGGGAGAACTCCACAGAACCGCAAAAGTGGCAGAGGTTTATAACAACAATAAAAAATATGACTGAGAGAAAAAAAAAAAAGCTCAAAAGCTTAATTAGATTTCATAGTGCCAATAAAATGAATAACTACAACAGAGTGGGAAGAAAGGAAGAAAAAGAAAAAATCCAAAAGAATCTACAGAACAAGTCAAAACATAAGAATAAAAAATGTTTTTCTTGAGTCACTGCTGTCAGAGTCCTTTCCACTCGCTGGGAGTCAGTCCACCTCACCTCCCTAGGATGCCCTCCAACACTGTGCTGATCTCTGGACCTGCTGTGGGGGCAGCTCAGATTCTAATCTGGTCCTACTCCTATGTGTTCTTGCCTCCAATGTCCACAGCTATCAAAAGTAGTGTGTTTTCTTTTGTGGGAGATCTAAATAACCTTTTATATATTCCATAGACAGAGTCTGGTTAGTTGGTTGTGTGGATTTAATCTGCAGCTTCCACAGCTGGTGGGAAGGTTTTGGGTCTTCTTCCTTAGCCACACTCACACTGCCCCTGGTTTCAGTTGTGGTTTTATATCCACCTCTGCATGTGGGTCGTGCACTGGGTTTGCTCTGGAGGACTGGGTTTGCCCCCTGTGAAAGCCAGGTGTGGAGGTGGTGCAACTGCTTGGGTTGCAGGGGTTCTGGCAGCACCAGGTACTCAGGGTAGTTGGCAGCTATGGTAGCAGGAAATACAGTGCTCTAGAAGGGTATGGCAACCAGTTTTGGCTAATATGCTCCAGTATACTTGCCTGGAGAACCCACCTCCCTGACAGAGAAGCCTGGTGGGTCACAGTCTTCAGGTCCCAAAGAGTTGGACACTACTGAAGCAACCCTGAGCGCATAGATGCAAGACTTTTTTTGCCGGTGGCAGCTCTGCCCCAGTGAGAATTGAGTGTGAAGATGGTGTAGCTGCTTGGGTTGTGGGGACCCTGGCAGTACCAAGTGTGCTGGGACACAGACTGCTTCTGCAGCAGGAGTTATGGTCCTCTCAGAGTCTTTTTTTGAGCCTCTTGTAGATGGCAATCAGAAGGCCTTTTTGGCCAGTCTTTCTCTGTAGCTCCACCCATTCAAGCACTTAGAGGATTCCCTTGCCTGGGGTCCTACTCTGTAGTTCAGTGCATCAGGCATTTGATGGGCCAGCCTCTCTATTGTTCAGCTGCTGATGCTGGTATGTGGGGAGAGAGAGGCTATGGTGATGGCTCCACCCTCTACGTGTGACTCAGCAGTATCACCTTGCTTCCATGGCTGCCTGGCTTTCCTCCACAGGCATTCCCACCACAACCTCCTCCCTCACATCCTCTCAATTCATCTCTCCACAGTCGACAGCAGCCCTCACCCTGGGATTGCTCCACAATCCCTAAACTCTAGCTCCCAGCCACTGTGCCTTCCAGGGGACCTGCATCCCTGTCCAGGATATGTATGGCTGTGGTGAGGACTGTCTGGTTCTCATTCCATTTAGGCTGCCACAGATCAGCTGTTACCCTCTCAGCCTTAAATGTTTCTCCTCTGACTCAGACAATTGCCCTGATGCGGGGATCGGAACCCTGCTTCAGTTCCCGGAGGGCAGGTCCAGTCCTACTAACACTCCTGGTTTTCCCCCTAGTTCTTTCATCCTACTGAGTTTTGCGTGGTTCTGTATATTCTTTTCCTCTGGTCAGGTACTCCTGTCCACTCTCAGCTGGTGTTCTGTATGCACTTCTGTGTCTGACGGTGTATTCCTGATGTGCCAGTGGAGAGAGAAGTACTCCACATCCACCTACTCTGCCATCTTGTTCTCTCCAGGGGATTTCTTTTAAAATGTATCTAATTCTATGTAAACAATTTGGAGTTCTATGCAAATACAGCAAGTGTACTACAGCATACTTTTAAAGCTCAAGCCTGTATTGATTGCAAATCAATTTCTCAACTTCAGTGCATCTCAGCTCTCCCAATGATATCTAATCTCTGAAATACTTCTGCAGTGTAGTAGACATTTCTACATTAAAATTCTTCTAGAAAATCATCATGACTTTGAGCTATAGATGCAGGAGCAGCCTACAGGAAGATGGTTACAAACTCTTTGGTGTTGTGTTCAGTTGTGTTCAGTTTGTGGAAAGAGAAAGGTTATACTGGGTTAGCCAGAAACTTCATCCAGGTTTCTCTGCAACATCTTATGAACTTTCTGGCTAATTCAGTACTTGTAATAACATTTCTCTACCATGAAAAATAATGGAATTCCCTCTGCTATGCTTTATTTCTTATTGCTACTTCTACCCAGTAACTGTCACCTCTGATGCATTCTGTAGCAGGGTTCAGCATGGCAGGCACTCACTGGGGACTTCTAGGTGCATAGCACCATAAACACAGTTAAGAGCAGAATACAGAGCAGAAGGGAGAGGCATTCTGGCTGGGGATGGGGGGGTAGCTATGCAAAAACCATTGTCCAGAATAGAAAGCAGCATGAAATCTGTGCCATTAGTGACTCAAGCAAGAAGCACCATGAAATGGGCCACTGAATCCATCTTGATGAGTATACAGGCAAATTGCCTGGAGAAGGTAGCATTTCTGCTGAATCTTGAAAACCACTGAGTGGTCAGTTCTAGCTAGAGCAAGCCTTAACCTTCAGTATTTATTAAGAACCACAATTATCATGTACAATGCAGATTATTGGACAGGATGGCCAGATTTATCCTAGATTCAGTAAATCTAAGATAGACTGCATTGATTGAGTGTTGCAGGTAATTCTGAGGCAGGTGGTCAAGGCCCACATGGTGTACTGGGGTGGAGGCTGTGCTGGGGGAAGAAACAGTAGACAGGAAGAAAGGTAGGATGGGCCAGACCATAGAAGTGCCATGCTGAGGAGGTTAGCTCTTTTCTTTCAGCAGTGGGTGCTGTATCTATGTTTGTAAAAGGTTCCATTCTACTTGAAAGTTTTCTAATGTTCCAGCTCTTTTAAAACCACAGTGTTGCAAAGAATATACATGTTAGAGAATTTGCTGTGGCTTAAATTTTTATATTTTATTTTAATATAGAGCTATTGGTTCAAAGAGTAAGCAAGAATGAATTTGGATGCCCACCAGGGCACTCCTGCTTAAAATAGGATCCAATCACAGGGTCTAGGACCAATTGGTTATCCTCTCTCTGTGTCTTCTCATTTGCTTAAAAGAATAAAGAAAACAGGTGCAGGAAACTGGAAAATTGAAATAAATTTTGTCATTTTGGTTTTCTTATAGAAATGTGGATACCACAAATGGGTATTCTATCAGTAACAGAAATGCAGACACATGGTTCTCAAATCTACTGTGAGGTAGAACATTCTAGAAACTCATTTGAACTACAGATGTTCTTCCAGAGGAAAGCTTTCAAGCTATTCAGTCTCAGAACCCCTTGCTTTTTTATACACTGTTGAGGACATCAACCAGCTTTTTATAGGACTTATAGTCACAATATTTATTACACTGTAAATTAAAACATAGTATTTAAAATATTTTTCATTTAAAATAGTTGTGATAAACCATAACATGTCAACATAAATAACTTTTAATAAAAAAGGCTATCATTTCCAAACCCCAAACAAATTTATTGAAAAGGGTAGCACTGTTTTACAATTTTACAAATGGCCTCACTGCCTGGCTTCAGAAAAACAGCTGGACTCTTATCTGCTTCTCCATTCAATATGCTATAGTATCACAGTTCATGTAGCTTCTAGAAAACTCCTCTGGGCATTCATGAGAGAATGAGAGAATAAAGGGCAGATAACTTTTTGTTTTTATTATGAAATCAGTTTCAGCTATGCTGATCTTCTGAACCAGTCTCCAGGACCTCGGAAGATATCCAGAACACACTTGGACTAAAACACAACCACTGTTGTCTGGATTCCATCTGTCTAAATGAGCGTGTGATGCAGAGCTGGAGGACCGCTTGTTGTCACCTATTTGAAGGCCCAAAGTGTTGATCGCTTAGTCTTGTCTGACGCTTTGCAACCCTGTGGATAGCAGCCCTCCAGGCTTCTCTGTCCACGGGGATTCTCCAGGCGAGAATACTGGAGTGGGTTGCCAAGGCCTCTTTCAGGGGATCTTCCTGACCCATGGATCAAATGCTGGTCTCCTGCATTGCAGGCAGATTCTTTACTGTCTGAGCCACCAGGGAAGCCTAGAAGTCTTGAAACACCAAGTTTTATGCAAATCCAGAACAACCAGGAACTTTGTTCAGGACTGGGAGACCAAAATTAGGTCAAGCTGCAATAGTGGGTAAAAATAAATAATGAAAATATCAGAAAAGACCTCAAATTTGGTTTCTTTAAATTTTGATCTAGAAGATTTCATGCTGAGTGTGCATTAAAACAAACAAAAAACCTTTCTTAAACTCAAAAAAATTTGTTTCAAAATATAGCTCTCTGAGCCCTAGTTCAAATGATTCTGAACTAGAATTGGCTGTGGGGTTGGGCAAAAGTATTTTTAACAAGTTCCACTAGTGATTCTGTAGTACTGCCAGGTTTTAGAAACCTCCAATATAGATAATATATTTATGCTTTATATATAATAAAAAGGCTATCCCATTGTATTAAAGTGACATTCATTTTTCTTTGTATTCCTAAACAAATAAAAAAACTTCCTTTCTGAATTCTATCTATATCTAAAAGATACCTAGCTCATAAAAATCATGTGTTCATAATTACAGAATTAACAGTATAATACCTATATTTCCTACTGGGAAATATGTTTTTTTCATACACAGTATTTTTCAAAACCAAACTCTATGTAAAAGGGATAGAAAATTCCACTGCTATTCATAAAACAAATAATAGATTCCTTGTTTCCATAATAAATGTTTAAGAGAGTTTGTTCCTAATGGAAACTCATCGTTACTAAATAAAAATCTACTTGGGGAGGGAAAAAGTACCTTCATATTAATCTACACTGGGGATGCAAATTGTAGAGAAACAGACACCAAAGGATTTGCATTTAATCAAATCTAAAGCAAGTCATTTCAGAAGCATCATTACCATGTACAGAAGCCTTTCCCATCAGAATCAGGCTGACCTTTCCAGGAGACTGGCTCCTGGAAAATCCACCATTCACCTGAAATCCTACGTTGCCATTAAGAAGGAAATTTACCAGAACCATCCAGAATGGAAAGTGGTGAGTCAATATCCATTATCTAAAACCTTTTTAAACCTTGAGAATCCTAGTGTTTATTTTTGACATCACAAAGCTCTAACAGAAAGCAAAGGACAAGAAGAAATATCCCTAACTCTAGCTAGAGCATGAAAAGCTATCAAAACACAGACCAGAGACCAACAACTTAGAACTCTTGATAATATTTTCACAATTCTGTTCACATTTAATTACTAACTGTTGGATTTATTTTGCTGTATCAAGAACATGAGGGTATGTTTTCTGAAAGATCAATTATAGTGAACATTATTTTTATAAAATAAGAACCTGGATATTAAAGCATTCTTCTCCAGTATAGCCATATAGTATATCAGATGTAACAACTTCTAGCAAGTTTTCAACTGTAAGAAAAGTACAGGAGAAGAATCCACATTTATAGACAGCTTGAAATATCTTTTATTCATGCATCTTACTTTTAAGATTAAAGATGAAGGACTTTCCACGTTCACATGGTAAGGAAGAGCTGTTATTACACGAATTCAAGCTGTATATAGATCTTTCCCAGTTTGTTCACTCTGAGAATATAGATTTTAGTGTCAACATAATAACATTAGTCTAATATTAATGTCAAGTCTGTGTTTCAGACACAAACTTGAGATTTAAAAGTTAGCATTGTAAATGTTAATCAATGATAATAGAAGAAATATTCTTTAAACACTTTGTAAAGTAGCTTGAAAGAAAAATTAATATTTTTTTTAATTCTACAGCTCCTCAAAGACTGATCCCAAAAGATTTTTTAAATCTTAAAAGCTTTAGAGCATCTGTCTCCTGCAGTACAGAACTGGTTATAAACGGAAGTTTTAAATTTGGGGATCCAGTTCTGAGACTTAAAAAGTGCCAGGGGGTGACTACTGGGAGGGGCTCATGGGTGTCTATGGTAAAGGGTAAACCAAACTTCTACAAAATCCTCACATGTTAACTAATTTAGCTCCACTTCCTTAAAAGTTTTAATATTTATTTCAGAGTAAAATTTCATAAGCAGTATACATAAATTAATACACTGAACATTTCCTGATTAGTTGCTGAACTTGTTTTTCCTTGTGTTCTCCTGGAGGTTTCCCATAATAAACTACTGTGGTATAATTTCCCCAGACCAGGAGCAGAACCACAGACACTGAGCCTTGAGTGGGCATGGAGGTAGCAGTGTATTCCTACACGGGGATCTGCCTCCTCTTGGGGAGAGGGCTCTTGTCCTGAGCAAGACAGGCTGAGGTTGGTGAGGATGGAGAGGGGTACCCACAGCCCCAGAACTGGCACCTGAGCCAGACTGTGGGCCCACACACTGCATTGCCACTGGCCTGTCCAAGACCTCACTCTTGGCACTTCCTTGACAAGCATAGAAATGGAACCACTGTGGATGCTGTTCACCAGTAATCCATCATTCAGGATGTTTATTCTGTTCTGCTTAGGTGAGAGTGTACCTGTATTTCATATCATCAGGAGCTACAATTCAGAGAGACATCATCTATTATCTTAACTTTACCATTGTCTAACGTTACAACTCAAAATATGAATTGTCTTCTAAAATTATGGGATGGTTTTTTGTTTTAATCCTCTTTTTGTTTCAAACTCTCTTTTTATTCCTTTACCTTATGTAACACACACCTGCTTAGAGACTCTAAATTTAAAAGCAAGAAAATGTATTCCAGAGACTGTCATCAAAAGTAGTAAAATAAGGTGCTTCAAATGTCATAAATGTATTTTATATTTCATAACTAAAAACAATTGAGGAATATCCTACATTTTAATAACCAGTTGTAGAATGTATGAGTTTGAGTGACAGAAAAAGTTTAAATTTTCAAAAACAATATTAAAGCAATAACATCATTAAATCTACTATGGGCCAAGTTCTTCTTCAAAGTGAACAGGAATTAGGAGAAGGCATGACTGAGATAATTTGCTAAGTATGCTAAGTCGCTTCAGTCGTGTCTGACTCTGTGCACCCCCATAGATGGCAGCCCACCAGGCTCCTTTGCTAAGTATACATAGTCACAATATTAATGCAGAAATTTTTCCCCCAAATTCGAAAGGATACATGGATTCTTATTAACAAATTTGCTTGTCCTTTCTCTCTGGAAACATGTCTTTGTTTTCTCAACAACTGATCTGAATGTATCTAGAGTATTTGAATAAAAACTCTTCAGCATCTCCTGGTTTATGCAGGTGTGCATTCTTTAAATAGACACAGTGTACAAGGGGGAAAACATTTGGAAGTAGGAATATTGGCAATATTTTTAAATTCTAAATATCATTCCTCTTTTAAAAAGGAGAATAGGCTAGGTTAAGGACCTTTCAGAATTCCCCCAAACAGGAAGAATAATCTAAGTAATAGGTTTAAAGAATTGTTACAAGGTACCATGTTTTAATAAGATGTATTTTAATTAACCTTTTTTGTATCACCTCAGAGCCTGGTTTATCCCCGTTGTCCTTATTTTCTTACCACCCATGCTCCAGATGAAACTGATCTCCCCTACATTCTAAAGATCTCCAGCCTCCTTTCTGTGTCCCCATTTTCCTCAGATTCTCTAAGGCATTTTATTTATTCCACAAATAGTTATTAAGCACCTACCAAGTACTCTTGCCTGGAAAATCCCATGGACAGGGAAGCCTAGTAGGCTGCAGTCGATGGGGTCGCCAGGAGTCGGACATGACTGAGTGACTTCACTTTCACTTTTCACTTTCATGCACTGGAGAAGGAAATGGCAACCCACTCCAGTGTTCTTGCCTGGAGAATCCCAGGGACGGGGGAGCCTGGTGGGCTTCTGTCTGTGGGATAGCACAGAGTCAGACACAACTGAATGACTTAGCAGCAGCAGCAGCAGGTGCCAGATACTTGACACCACTGGTTATTCCTCTTTCTCTACACTTCCCCTATCATGCCCCTGTTGCTACCACGCCACAGCATCACACACCTACATCTCTGCCCTGTCCCCCACCTGCGTCTGCCCTGACCTTCCCCATCCCCTGCCTTTCCCTGGGCATCAGAACTATCACCTTTTCCCAGGGCTTGGATTTCTACTCCTTTTGTTAAAAAGTCTTCTTGAAGAACTTTATTTCCATAGTTCTAGTTAACATAGTTTTAGAACAGTTTCTTAGATATACAATTCTAACCCTGGTCAAAGTTCTCATCTATCCAAAGGATAATTTCACTTGATTAAGCCACCACAACCTCAGAGTCAGCACATTCAAAACTGAACTCTTTTTTCCATGTCAGAATCAATCTTCCCTGGCTTCTTGGGTTCTCTTCTTAATCATAGTAGTATGTGTCTGTACGTGTGTGTGTGTGTGTGTTCTTTTGCAAAAGACCTTTAAGATTCCTTAAACCTGCCCTTTCCTGTTCATTTCCAAAGTTTCTGGCTAGCCTGTCATTGTTATATCATTTCCCATCCTCTCTGAGTCTTCATCATAACCCATCCGGAGGTGTGCCCATAGATTAATCTTCCCCCCAGAATTCCAATTCTTTCCAAATATGGTAAAGTCATAATACTCCCCTATTCAAAAGGGTTAGTGGTGTTCACCATCTACAACCTAAAGAATAGACTTTTACAGCCTGATTTTCAAGATATTCAACGTTTCCATTATTCTCAACCAAAAAAAAAAAAAAAACATACTTTCAACAAATATTTACTGGAGGGCTACTAATTGCCTTTCCATTACTCTGCCCTGGAGAATTCCATGAGCTGTATAGTCCATGGGGTCACAAAGAGTCTGACACAACTGAGTGGCTTTCACTTTCAGTTCAGTTCAATTCAGTTCAGTCGCTCAGTCGTGTCTGACTCTTTGCGACCCCATGAATGGCAGCATGCCAGGCCTCCCTGTCCTCACCATCTCCCGGAGTTCACTCAGACTCACTTCCATTGAGTTCGTGATGCCATCCAGCCATCTCATCCTCCGTCATCCCATTCTCCTCCTGCCCCCAATCCCTCCCAGCATCAGGGTCTTTTCCAATGAGTCAACTCTTCTCAAGAGGTGGCCAAAGTATTGGAGTGTCAGCTTTAGCATCATTCCTTCCAAAGAAATCCCAGGGTTGATCTCCTTCAGAATGGACTGGTTGGATCTCCTTGCAGTCCAAGGGACTCTCAAGAGTCTTCTCCAACACCACAGTTCAAAACCAGCAATTCTTCGGCGCTCAGCCTTCTTCACTGTCCACCTCTCACATCCATACATGACCACAGGAAAAACCATAGCCTTGACTAGACGGACCTTAGTCGGCAAAGTAATGTCTCTGCTTTTGAATATACTCTCTAGGCTGGTCATAACTTTTCTTCCAAGGAGTAAGCGCCTTTTAATTTCATGGCTGCAGTCACCATCTGCAGTGATTTTGGAGCCCAAAAAAACAAAGTCTGACACTGTTTCCCCATCTATTTCCACTTTACTAAGTGCCAAGTACTGTTCTAGGAATTGGCACTTAAAATGTTCCAATGAGTTAAAACAAGCAAAGATTCTCATCCTTGCGGAACTTACAATTTAGCAAGGAAAAGGAAGACAATTAACAATAAACTTAATAAATAAGGAAATTACATAGGATATTTTTAAAGTGACAAGTGCTGCATAGAAAAAGTAGAAGAGGGTAATTGCAACTTTAAATATGTTCTCATTGAGAAAATGACATTTGAGCCAAATCTTGAGGGAGACAAGGGCATTTAGTCATGTGGGTGACGGAGGGAAGAATATTCCAGGTAGAGGGGACAGCCTCTAAGGCAAAGGTCCTAAGGCAGAAGTGGTGTGGTTGATGTGTTTCAGAAACTGTCTGGAGTACATATAGTATCACAAGATGAGATCAGAGGTATGGGGGCACAAGTTTATGTTGGGCTATCGTGAGGACCTTGGCTTTTACTCTGAGAAAATGGAGAGCCATTGTGTAGTTTTGAGAAGAGAACTGAGGCAACTGGAATTTGTTTTAGAAAGAATCACTTTGGCTGCTGTGTTGAGATAGACTGGGGATGGAGGAAGAATACAAGCAAAGAGATGGGTTGGAAGGCTACCACTGCAGTATCTTTATGAGAGATGACAGTCACTTGTACCTGGATATTAGCAGCAGGTGATCTGGAGTACATATAGTATCACAAGATGAGATCAGAGGTATGGGGGCACAAGTTTATGTTGGGCTATCGTGAGGACCTTGGCTTTTACTCTGAGTAAAATGGAGAGCCATTGTGTGGTTTTGAGAAGAGAACTGAGGCAACTGGAATTTGTTTTAGAAAGAATCACTTTGGCTGCTGTGTTGAGATAGACTGGGGATGGAGGAAGAATACAAGCAAAGAGATGGGTTGGAAGGCTACTACTGCAATATCTTTATGAGAGATGACAGTCACTTGTACCTGGATATTAGCAGCAGGTGATGGCAGGGGGCCAGGGAGGCACTTCCCTGTGGCTCAGATGGTAAAGAATCTGCCTGCAATGCAAGAGATCTGGGTTCAATCTCTGGATTAGAAAGATCTCCTGGAGAAAGGAATGGCTAACCACACAAATATTCTTGCCTGGAAAATTCCATGGACAGAGGAGCCTCATAGGCTTCAATCCATGGGGCTGCAAAGAGTCAGACACAGCTGAGTGACTAACAAACAGATTACCAGTGGAGCTGGAGAAAAATCCACAGATTCTGGTCTATTTCATAGGTGGCACCATCAGAAACTCCTAAAGGATGGATTGTGGAGTATGAGAGAAAAGAGAGGAACCAAGAGTGACTCTGTAGCTTCTGGGCAATAAGAATGGACTTGCCATCAACAGAGATAGGAGAGAGTCTTCCCAGGTGGCACAGTGATGAAGAATCCACCTGCCAATGCAGAATATGCAAGAGATGCAGGTTCGATCCTGGGGTTGCAAAGATCCCCTGGAGTAGGGAATGGCAACCCACTCCAATATTCTTGCTCAGAAAATTCCACGGACAGAGGAGCCTAACAGGCTATAGTCCATGGGGCTGCAAAGAGTCAGACACGACTGAGCCCAACACCACCACCACCACCACTGAGACAGGAAGGTTTCAGATAAGCAAATATAGGGGGAAGAACAAAGTTCAGAGTTGGGCATGTGGAGTTTGAAATGTCTACTATACATCTGAAGAAAGATGGACATTGAAGTCTAAAGTCCAGGACAGGTCTGGGCTAGGGGTACCCATTTGAACTTCATATATATATTGATGGCATTTAAATCTATTAATTCCAATGACCTTAGTTTGTTCCCTTCATTTCCACATGCCTTGCTTTTTCCTGCCTACCTCTGCTTTTGCTCATGCCAAGTCTTATATACAAGACCTTTCTCACTCCTCCTAATCTATCCACATCAGTCTGAATCAAGCTTAAGTCTCATCCCTTCCCACAGTTTTCATCAACAAACCAAAATACACTCTTCCTCCTCCCTTAATCCCTCACAAGTGAATGTCTATTTCTCTCACTAAAATAAGATGTCTTTGAGGACATCTGTTATAAGTTCTAAATTTATTTTGCATCCCCTGTGGCATATAGCCCCAAATTTTGCACTAAAGTCAGTGCCAACCGGTACATAAGACTGATTTTTTTCATGGCAAAACTTCAGAAGTTTTGATCTGTTTGTTTGTCATCTCATGAATTTTATCCCTCTATTAGTCTCCATGTGGTTATTTGTTAAACTTATTTAGAATAGGTATATTTCCTCTAGGCTTTTTGGCATACACATAAAACATAAATAAATAATTTAGATTGAACCCATCAATTAAAAAAGCCCTTCCCAAAAAAGTAAAAGCAAGACAGTCTGCAAACACACAAAGGATCGGCCTGGACCTCTTCAACAGCCACCCAAAATTTCTCAGACCCAAGTCCCCACCTCCATCAATCAGCCAGACATTCCCCCTTTTTGCTCAGCTAGGAATGCCTAGGTTAGAGCTGGCACCCGCCTCCACAGGAAACTTATAAAATCCCTACTCATTTGTATATCTTTGGTTCTCAGACTTCAGAGAACATCAAAATCACCCAAAGGGCTTGTTAAAACACAATTGCTGGGCCCACCCTACAGTTTCTGATTCAGTGTATCTGAAGCAGGACCTGAGAACCTGCATTTTTAACACATTCTTAGCCAGTGCTATTGCTCTTGACCCAAGGTTCACGCTCTGAGGATCACTGGTGTGTACTCTCACTTGGACTTTTCTGTCTTGCTTTGGCTCCTGTTTTGTTCTCAGTTTTAGTGCTTGAATCACTCTCATACATCAGGCTACTAGACGAGCACCAGTTACTGATCACAAGCTCCAGCCACCACCCCTCCCCTGCCCTCTTTATTCCGGGCTCAAAGGCTGAAAGCCAGCTCGTGCTCTTGACCTCAGTTTCTTGCTTCCTCTTGAAGATCTCCTTTCATCATTTTTTCCCTCTTTCCTAAATCTTCAGTCCCTCCCTCTTCTTGTTCAAATTCTCAAATATCTCCTATCCAGGAATTCATTAAATGGATATAAAAACATACACAAACCTCTCCTTGACCCTGTAGTTCTCTCCAATGATCATCCAACCTCTTGTTTCCCTTTCTACTTCAAACTTCAAGAAGTAGTCTCCCTGTCTCCACCTCTGCCTTTGACGTTAGTACCTGGCTTCTGGCGACCTCACCCTCCCAAAATTGATCTTGCTAAGTCAACACCAACCACTGGAGTGAAAGCAATGGATGTTTTGCGATTCTTATCTTCCTGGACAATTCTTCTGTATCTCATTCTTTTTCCTTCTTTCTCAAAATTCCTTCCCTCAAATTCTGAGATGTCTTATTCTCTTGTTGTTGTTGTTTTCTGGTTCTTCTCTGACCAATTCTTTTTCACTAGGATTCCCTCCATCTCCTCTGACAATTCTTCAAATGTGGATATTCCCCAGGCTTCTATCTTTGATCATTTGGTCTACAGCTTCCCAGTGTGTCAAGAATCATCATTGCAGGAGTTCCCAAAATATTGATCCTCCTGAAACCCCCTTCCACCTTGCACCCCATCCCATCACTCTGGTTGGCTGATTCATGTCAATGTATGGCAAAAAAATAAAACCACTACAATATTGTAAAGTAATTAGCCTCCAATTAAAATAAATAATTTTTTTAAAGAAAAATAAAATAAAATCAATGCAGAGGAAAAAAATATATATTGATCCTCTCAGCTGTTGGGAGAAGCCTGGCCTATTTATCCCAGCAGGCCAGTTGCATATGGTCCCTGTGTGCACCACCGTGCTTGTCTGCTAAATTGCTTCAGTCGTGTCTAACTGTGACCTGTAGCCCTCCAGGCTCCTCAGTCCATGGGATTCTCCAGGCAGGAATCTTGGCGTGGATTGCCATGCCCTCCTCCAGGGGATCTTCCCCACCTAAGGATTGTCTCCTGCATTGGCAACTGAGTTCTTTACCACTAGGGCCACCTGGGAAGCCTGTGCACAATGGTGTGGTTCTAATTTGCAAACACCCCGAGAAAGTTTATTCTTTTTCTTGGTTTCATTACTATTGGCATTACGATGGCTCTGAAGCTTGTATACCCAGACCAATCCCATGGTGGAAGCCTGAGAATCACCCTTGAATGTTCCCTCCCGTTTCCCTCCTACATCTAAATAATAATTTCCAAAGCTGTCCTCTCCTTGCCCTCCTATCAACCCTGACTCAGACCCCACAATCTCTTGGCTAAATTATCCTGGAATCCTGCTGACTGTTCTCCCTGTGGCTCTGTGATTCTTAAATCTGAATCCGCCCTTCATACAGCTCTTAGCAAAGTCTATCTTAAATGCAAATCTAACCACACTACGCCCATACTCAGAAGCCTCCAATGGCTCACTGCCGACAGGATAAAGTCCGAACTCCTTTACCCACAAGCAACTTCGCGACTGAGGCCCATTCATTTCCTTCCCCCAACCTCATTTCCTCCCTCCTTCTGGTCTTGCCTCCAGGCCTTTGTCCCGCTGCCCTCCATACCTGGATCATTTTTGCCCACTTACCATCATACCCACCTCTCACCTCTGCTATCACCTTGCCTTCCCTAAATCCGTCCCCACACTGGTGAAGAATTGACACGCTCTGTTTTTCTGAGTATTCTGTTCATGCATACTTCTGTACTCGTACTTAGCACATTTGCCTTATAATTGAGTATTTCTTGCCTCCCACAAGATAGCATGTTCTTTTGTATTCCCAGCTCTAACACAATGCCTGACACATAAAAAATACTCAATAAATTATTGATGAATAAATGTACCCTTAGAGTTTTCCCCCCAAATAAGGCCTCAGACACAATGCTAAGAGCAATATTTAGATTCCTTTGGAACAAACATAAAATCCTTAAGCTTTCAATTTGAGGCTGATTTGAAAGAGATACTCCAAGCCTCTTTAATTAAAAGATATATAAACCAAATCCTGTCAAAATAAGACCCAAAGGATAAGTTAAATAACTTTGTTTTGCTGAAATCAGATTGAATGTGAACTTTATTGAATGATAAACTATCTTGTAACCTAGTTGTTTTTTCTTTTTTGTTTTTGTCTCCCTCATTGTGTGCAGACATTTCGTATTTACTTTGGTACTTTTTGTAACATTTTCATATGCATATCTTATAAAAGTTTGCAGTCAGTTTTAGAGAGATTATTATACCCATTATACAGATGAAAAAAAAACAGGGCTGAGAAATTGTAATTTTCCCAAGTCAGTGGCTCATATGAAGTCAGCAAGCACTGATCGCCAGGCTAGCAGCCTTCACCCAACGGTCCACTCTACCTCTCATTTTGGTTTGGATTTCTTCTTTCTTTCCTTCTTTTTATTCTTTTTGTAATAAGATTTGACTCATAAGTCAATCCTACACTAGAGAAGATTTTTTGGTTCTATGCCGTATAGACTAATGCTGAGTTCTGTGCCAGCTGAAAGTGCTGGTAAGCCAGCAACACCTCAACTAAAATTAATTGAAACCAACCAACCTACTATAGAACAAGGAGTTCAGAATTAGAAAACATCTTATAATTCCTGTAGTTCAACTACTAATTCAGTGCTTAAATGCTTTCAATAACACTCCAGACAAAAGGTGTTTCTGCCTGACCATCCTCAGTGACAATGAAGTCACTGCTTATAGCAGCAGTGATGCCAATTTCAGAACCTCGGGGGAATATTTTTGTCTATTGTCTGTTATCTCTCTGTCATTTCGTCTCAGTAAAAAGTGAGGATTTTTTCGGTAATTAGAACTACAATATGACCTGAATCTGGATCCTAGCTCAGTTGTTTACTAGCAGCTATGAAGCCTTTCAAATAACTTAGCCCCAGACCTCAGTTTCTTCATCTGTGAAGTGAATCAGATGAAATAACACAAGTAGCCTTGCATTTAATTTCAGAAACTAAAAATACATTAAGTAGGGACTTCCCTGGTTGACCAGTGGCTAAAGCTCCACATTTCCTATGCAGGTGAGCCCAGGTTCGATCACTGATCAGGGAAGTAGACCCCACAGGCTGCAACTTAAACTAGTTGCAACTAAATAAATAAATAAATTTTAAAATACACATTAAGGATTAGTGCAGTGAAGAGATTAAAAATAACTTCCTTCTTTAGAACATTATCTTCTTAAAACAGTTCAGTTGACCTGTTCACCCACATCAGGTAGGAAGTTGATGCAGCAAGAATGTCACTCTATAATCTGAATCATGCCAATCCAACTTTTGCTTCATATCCTAAGCACTATTTCAAGTTGCATCCAATCCTTGATCTTGTAATTAAAGCATAAATTATAATCTTTCAGGAGTAAATCTTGGCAAATCAAAAATACAGAAAAGAGGACACTTTGAGGAGCTGTTGTGTAAAGGAAGAAGTCTTTCTTTCACTTAAGCAAATCTTGGACCAGCTTCTGTCAGAGACAGACAACAGGACTAAATGACCATTTCAAATTCAAGTCTACCATTCTAATAAGAAAATAACATCACAAAAATTAGCCTTGAATATATCCCTAGAGAGGTTAACCTAATTATACCATCTACATTTGATTCTTACTATTCCATTTGCTTAAGTCCCAGGAGACTACAGCAAACGAGTGTATCAAGGAGTGAGAGTGAAGCACACAGTCAAAGACCTACTGGCAGAAAAACGCTCCAGGCAGACAAGTAACTCAAGATTTAATGTAAGTCTCGGTTAAATACATTCTAAAGTCTTTGGGAACTAAGTCCTCTATTAAGGTTAGTTATCTCCCCTTCCTTTTATCTTCACACCAGTCTCTCACCTCTTGAGTCTGATATTCTCCATAGCAAGTGTTAGCCAGGGTTTCCCTGGTGGCTCAGAAGGTCAAGAATCTGCCTGTAATGCAGGTGACCTGGGTTTGATCCCTGGATCAGGAAGATCCCTTGGAAAAGGGAATGACTGCCCACTCCAGTATTCTTGTCAGTAGAATTCCATGAACAGAGAAGCCTGGTGGGCTACAGTCCATGGGGTCTCCATTGAACTGGCACACACACTATATAATTACTATTAACATTATGGCACATCTGCCAGTCTATGAGCAAGGAATCCAAGAGCTCTATGAATTTATAGGTTGCCCACTTCAGCTCATGGACATGAAAGGATGATGTATCCTGACATTTCCATTTACCCCAGTCAGGAACTAGCAAAGGTTCATTTGGTAGAAATAATGCTGACCTTCACCCACAGCAGGGGAAGTCACTCATTCGTGTCCAACTCTGCAACTTCATGGACTGTAGCTTGCCAGGTTCCTCCATCCGTGGGATTTTACAGGCAAGAAGACTGGAGTGAACTGCCATTTCCTCCTCCAGGGAATCTTCCTGGCCCAGGGATCGAACCCAGGTCTTCCACACTGCAGGCACACCTTCACCCCCATGTTATTCTAAATCTGATACTAGCAACTTATGAACAAACAACTTCTCTGTAACATGCAAAATCAGATTTTAAAATCCTGGTAGGAGTTGTCTTAAGTCTAAAATCTCTGTCTGTCACCCTTGTCTTCATAATAGCTCCACTTTATACCTAAAATGTCTAAGTAGTTACATCCAAATCTCCAACAATGATTTTTGAATGGAGATAGCAGTTGGCTATCAGGTTGGGTAAATAATCACTCACCATATTGGGTGAAACATAACAACATGAATATCAGACATCCCCAAGGGCATTGCTGGGGTCAGGACATGGGAACAGATGACCAAGAATAAAGGAGGGGCCACATACAGCACCAAGCACGGGAGCTGGGACACAGTGCAAACTGGTTCTTCCAATGTGTTCTGCTCCGAACATCAGGACCAGCTTCAACACTGCTGCAGAGTCAAACTTCTGGGACATGTTTCAAGTGAACTGACTCCAGATTCAATTTCCTGCCATCTAAGAACGCCTTTTATTTTGGGGTCTTCATTTCTTTGGAACCTCCTCTTATCATCTAGTTCAACAAATAGAGCTTAGCTGACTAACAGAAATCTGAACAATTAGCTTCTTGTCTGCTCTGGCACCCCACTCCAGTACTCTTGCCTGGAAAATCCCATGGACAGAGGAGCCTGGTGGGCTGCAGTCCATGGGGTCACTAAGAGTCGGACACGACTGAGCGACTTCACTTTCACTTTTCACTTTCATGCATTGGAGAAGGAAATGGCAACCCACTCCAGTGTTCTTGCCAGGAGAATCCCAGGGACGGCGGAGCCTGGCGGGCTGCCGTCTATGGGGTCGCACAGAGTCGGACATGACTGAAGCGACTTAGCAGCTGCTCCTAGTACCATGTTTCTTCTAGAACCTCCTCAGGATCGTCTGGGATGTGAGTTAAAAGCATCCCTATGAATCAAGTCTCTTGAGAGAGAGAGAGAATTCAGAGTGTACTCTGAACCACAGCTGCATGGATGCAATGTGGAGTGCTTGGCCACCGCTACCACTAGGATTGTGAAACTTGCTAAAGTTCCAGGTGCACGGTCAGTTGGGAAGATAAGAGTAAAATGAGCATGATGCCATAGACAAGGGGCTGATAGTGTGTCTACCCCGTGTGAGTCAGGCATAACTCCCTCCTCGACATCGTCATGGATACACAGACACAATGATAAGGCGCTGTACCAGACCAAATCATATAACAAGACAAAGAGGTTCCTATTCAAACGGTGGAAGTAAATATATTTTTATTTTAAAATTCCCTAACATGATTTTTTAAGCTCTGTGCCTGTGTTTTCTTCTTCTTTTTTTTTTTAGATGTGTTAGCTTTTTTAAAAGACATAACAATATAAACAATAATAAGTCATATTATCTTGTAATTCTAAAATGCAGACTCCTTGTCCTTGTACCATGTCTATGAACATAGTTATTACAGGGCTGGGGCCAGGGAATGGTCATTTATAACAAGCTCCTTGAGTGATTTCTTTGCACATCACAGTATAAAAACTTCACCGCAGAGCAAAGAGCAACTATCAAACCCCCTCCCCCAAGCCAAGTTTCTTATTTCTACCCAGGTGAGAATTTGCTGAGCTATTGCGACTGGCCCAGTGACACTGTGAATGTTATACAGAAGTGGGTATAGGAACCACGTGATACATGGTCTGTGCCATTAAACATCAAATAACCTGGTGGAAAGGAAAAATGCTTATATATTTAAACGCTGTAAGACCATATAACCAAGCACTCCACTGAATGCTCAAGACAAAAGATCAGGCAGCTTTGCCACGTGACACGCATACTGGGACACTGTGTACAGAAGCAGTTGAAAGTGCACTTCCTGTGTGTTATCTCATTTGACAGACACACTAGCCCTGAGAGACTGATATTGATGTGGTTTTCCATTTTATAGTTGAAAAAGTTGAGGACAAAAGGAGGGAAGGGATTATTTGCAGGTTACAGTTAATAAGTAGCAAGTCTTCTGATACTCAATTCCACACCATTTTTAAAGGGAAAAACCACTGTGGACTGGAGTAGAATCACCTCTGATTCATGCCGTTTTCGCCCATTTGGACTGTCATCTCAAAATCCCATAGATGAGCTGGGGTGGCTTGTGTGCCTATGTACTCAGTTCTGTCCAACTCTTTGGGACCCATGGACTGTAGCCCGCCAGGCTCCTCTGCCCAGGAGATTTTCCAGACAAGACTACTGGAGTAGGTTGCCACTTCCTCCTCCAGGGGATCTTCCTGACCCAAGGATTGAACCCGAATCTCCTGTGTCTCCTCATTGCAGGTAAATTCTTTACCAGTGAGCCACCTGGGAAGCCAAGCTTATGAACAGAAAATCTCACAGTTCTGGAGAAGGGAGGTCCAAGTTTTGGTTGCAGCATGGTCAGGCTCTGGTGAAGGCCCTTTCCCTTTTCCAGGTTGCAGACTTCTCACTGTGTCCTCACTTGGTGGAAGAGCACAGGGAGCACTTTAGAGCCCTTTTATAAGGGCACTAATCCCATTCATAAGAGCTCCACCCTCATGACCCAGTTGCTTCCCAAAGGACCCACCTCTAATACAATACAATCACATGGGACCTTAGGAGTTCAAAGTGAGTTCGGGGAGGACACAAACATTCAGACCACAGCACATGCAAAGGAAATCAAAGCATAAGAGAATATATCATATAGAAAGGACTAGAAAGGGGCAAAAACAGCTCTGACTCCAGTCATTCTTCTCAAGCATCAGGTACACAGGCAGTGTGAACTCAGCCCTAATTTCCTGTTGTCATCTATTACTCAGTGTCTCACTGCTACTAACTTACTCTCATCTTCATTTCAAAGATATTTTAAATGTGGATAATTAAATGCACACAGTTCTAATATTTGACTATTTGGACTTCAGGTATCTCCACGAATTGATTTTGCCATCTACTTGCTCACGTTTCATCTCAACCACTCTTCCAAAATATCTGTATATTCCAAGAAAGATAGCATAATAATTAATCACCGACTCTTAACTTTTTCTGTCCCTGTGGTAAACACAGCTCAATGAGCAGAAACATGGAGAATCACATTACTGACAGCACCTCCAGGGCTCTGATGGCTTGAGTAATACTGACCCTCCCTCCATCCTCTTTTTCATCCCAGTTCACTAGGTGACAATGAGTCTGATATCTTAGATAAGTCAGATAGGAAAGTCATCCTTACACGTGTTCAAAATTTGCTACTGATAATGTGGGTAGTAACCAGTCAAAGGTTAACTTGAGGAGATTGGAGGCCCTACCATACTGTTTTACTGTCAATATCATCCAAGATCAAAAAAAGGGTTTTGCAGGTGACACTAGTGGTAAAGAACCCACTTGCCAATGCAAGAGACGTAAGAAATGTGGGTTTGATCCCTGACTTGAGAAGATCCCCTGGAGGAGGGCATGGCAACCCACTCCAGTATTCTTGCCTGCAGAACCCAATGGACAGAGGCGCCTGGTGAGCTACAGTCCATCGGGTCTCAAAGAGTCAGACGTAACTGAAGTGACTTAGCACACATGCAGGCCAGAAGACAGACCCAAAAGATTCTACAGAAAATCCTGCGGAACCTGTGAATGCTCACTTAAGTGGCAAAATATGTGATTAAGTAAAGTATCTTGAGTGAAGGCACTTACCTTCTTAGGAAAGAGGTGATTCCTAAATGCAAACCCATGTACTCTACAGAAGGGAGATTTGCGAGGAACACACAGAAGAGAAGACACACAGGAGAAGAAGTGGTCTGTGGCCAAGTAGACAGAGCTGGGGCCATGTGATCACGTAACAAGGAAGGCAGGCAGACACCAAAGCTGGAGGACCCAGAGTGAGCGCTCCCCTCAAGGCTCCGTAGGAAGCAAGTCCCACCAACACCTCATTTTGGACTTCCAGCTCCCAGAGTATGAAAGAATAAATTTTGGTGTTTCTAAGCCACCCAGGTAGTGATAATCTTTTCCAGTAATCCTAGGAAACTAGTACACAGATACGAAAACTGTGTCCCTTAGATAAGTACTCTCTAGGAAGCATCTATTTGATGCCCAAATTGCTGTTCTGCTCTCTGTGACAGCCCTAGGATAACTTAACAACGTAGCAAGGAAGGCAGGCAGACACCAAAGCTGGAGGACCCAGAGTGGGCACTCCCCTCAAGGCTCCGTAGGAAGCAAGTCCCACCAACACCTCAATTTGGACTTCCAGCTCCCAGAGTATGAAAGAATAAATTTTGGTGTTTTTAAGCCACCCAGGTAGTGATAATCTTTTCCAGTAATCCTAGGAAACTAGTACACAGATACAAAAACTGTGTCCCTTAGATAAGTACTCTCTAGGAAGCATCTATTTGATGCCCAAATTGCTGTTCTGCTCTCTGTGACAGCCCTAGGATAACTTAACATGGGTTGTGTTGACTCATCTTTACCACAGTTTCTTTCACAAACATCTGTTTTTGATACCATGAAATGTTTTCACATTTTTGCAGTAGGAATCAAAGAGGAAAAAAATCTCTTGCCTCAAAAGAGATTTTCACCAAAGATTGAACTTAAAACCACTTCGGTTCATTTTAGCCATAATCCTGTGGTTTCATAACTATTATCATGTATATCTGTTTTTAAGAAATTGCTTCCTTTTTTTTTTTTTCAAATTTTTTCTGGATTGCTCCTTACTACACTACTAAATTTTTGACTGGAACACTCAAAATAGGAGCCACTCACTAACCCTTGGAACCAAAAGATGTATATTTAGAATTTTGATGTAAGTTTATATTGTACTGTTTTCAATTACACTATTTCAATGACATTTCATAAAAACTGTTCTTTGAAAAATTTTAACAGTATCAACAAATTTCAGTGAACTCTCAGTTATCATTAGTAAAATTTAAAAGAAGAAGAATCAACAGATGAATGGATAAAGAAACTGTGGTACATATATACAATGGAATAATACTCAGCCATAAAAATGAGGTGGATGAACCTAGAGACTATTATACAGAATGAATGCCAGAAAGAGCAAAACAAATATAGTGTATTAATGCATATAATGGGATCTAGAAAGATGGCACTGATGAACCTATGTGCAGGGCCAGAATAGAGGCGCAGAGAGAGAACAGACTGTGGACACAGTGGGGGAAGGAGAGGGTGGGACGAACTGAGAGAGCAACATGGAAACATATGCATTCAGTTCAGTTCAGTTCAGTCGCGCAGTCGTGTCCGACTCTGCGACTCCATGAATCGCAGCACGCCAGGCCTCCCTGTCCATCACCAACTCCCAGAGTTCACTCAGACTCACATTCATTGAGTCCGTGATGCCATCCAGCCATCTCATCCCCTTCTCCTCCTGCCCCCAATCCCTCCCAGCATCAGGGCCTTTTCCAATGAGTTAACTCTTCACATGAGGTGGCCAAAGTACTGGAGCTTCAGCTTTAGCATCATTGCTTCCAAAGAAATCCCAGGGTTGATCTCCTTCAGAATGGACTGGTTGGATCTCCTTGCCGTCCAAGGGACTCTCAAGAGTCTTCTCCAACACCACAGTTCAAAAGCATCAATTCTTCGGCGCTCAGCCTTCTCATACATTACCATATTTAAATTAGATAGCCAGTGGGGATTTGTTATATGACACAGGAAGCTCAAACCTGTGCTCTGTGACAACCCAGAGGGGTAGGATGGGGTGGGAGGTGGGAGGGAGATTCAGGAGCGTGCAGATATACGTATACCTATGGCTGATTCATGTTGATATATGCAGAAACCAACACAACATTGCAAATGATTATCTGCTAATTAAAAATTAATCAAAATTTAAAAATACACCTGGCTAAAATAAATAAATAAAACTAAAATAATCAAATATTTTGTAAAAAGAAGATGCAGTAATCTAATAGCCACAATTTTTCATTTTGTTTTGAAATTCCGTGAACAGTTTGCAGGCTATTGAACTGTCTAATCAATTTTTCCTCAAACTATGATTAGGATTCATTTAAAATTATTGAATATACAACAGTTGCAAGAGGGGAAAAATTCTAAACTTGCTAAGTAGGAAATGGAGCTCAGCTTGGAGTTAAAACTAGTAGTGGAATGCGGGAATATGGTGCAGAATGGGGGGTTATGAATGGGCTTGGTAATCAGGGTCTGATGTTTACTCTATTTTATTGGTTTATGGACATCCTAGTAGTTACCCTGTTCTGCTCATTCATCAAAATGCTACAGTGAAGAACAATAAGGAAATAGATATGAAAGTGATTTTAAGTTAATATTCTACATAAACCAGAGGAAAAACAAACAATGATTCCTGGTGGTTTTTAGAAGACCCAAACTGAAAAAAATGTTGAGGAGCTATATCCCACGTGAGAAATAAATTTAGATTAGACCAGCCTTGAATTATATATCATATACATACACAGACCAAAATCTATTTCCGCTCAACATGATCCATTTTATATTAAACTCAAGTATCTGCTTTCTAAATAGTAAGCATCAATAGTTACAGTTATTTTCTTTTTCTATATGTTCCTGAATGCTTACGCTTAAATTAGCTGCTAAAATCTCTACATCAAGAACATACAGGATAAGCCTACACTGTCAGCTGGATATCTTGGTTAATCACCTTTTCCTGATTATTTTTGGAAGTAAAACATTGTAAACACAAAAAGAAGCATGACAATAGTAGATACCGGTGGAAAAAGCTGGAAGAACAGAAGGTGAATGGAAGTCATATAATATGTTTATGGCATAGATTATATGAAAGTGTTTGATCTTCCTTAAGAGGTCGCTGACCTCTAACTGTAAAACAGATGCATATTGTCCAGCTCCATCTGTAACAACTGTCTTTCCGTCAGGACTGCTAGTTAGAGATTTGTTTTGTTCTATACCCAGCTGCTGTTTTGTGGCACCAGTCACGTGCGCATTTCGGTTACCACCAAATGTAAACATGATATTCGTATCTGTGATTTGCATTTGAGTTTCTGATGAAGTATTAAAAAATGAAAATAGGCAATTAAAAATTGCATGTGATAGCATCTCAAAGTTTCTTTGATTTCCCTGAAACTTTGGAAAACACATCTGAGACTTCTCTTTGGCACTAAAAAAGAATTGCTCCCTTCTCGGTCTGTTTGAATCCCCTCCTTCTGGATATCAGTGGTCTCCAGGAATTCCTCTCTCCTTTCTGGGCCTCTGTCTTTGTCAATAAAAGCAGAGTTTGGTTGGTCCTATTTCAGTATTCAATTGTAATACTCAAACTTTTAATAGTTTATCCCATCCCCTTACTTCTTTACTATTTGTATTTCAAATGTTCCCATCTCACTATGGTTTGAAATATATCTCAATCTCTGAGAACCAGCTCATATTCCAATTCCAGCATTCTTGAGCTGAAGTTTCATATCATTCTGTCATCTGAGAACCCTCAGTGCTTAAATTCGTAGGAGTTTCTCATCTAAGACACAGGCAGCATAGCATGATGAAGAGTTTGGACTCTGGATCCAGATGACCTGAATGCAAATTCCAGCACTGCCATTTGCCAAGTGTATGATGACTGTAAAGGTACTTTAATCTTAGTGTCAAAGGAAGATAATAATATCTGCCTCCCAAAGTTATTGTGTTAGATTTAACATGTGTCAAGGGCTTTGCACATAGTACGTGTTCAATCAATGCTAGAGCATTAAATACTTCATCTACTGAACATTAGTATTCATGTGATATAAGAAACTCACTGAACTGAAGAAATGTACAATCCAGCTGAGAGAAGGAATTATGCATGAAATAAGGGATTAAAAATTAAAAGACAGCTTTGGTATCCAAGTGCCAAATACGTGACAGCAACCATCAGAGAGCAGGACAGAGGTTGAAAAGAGGGCGAGCAAGCCATGGTCAGGGTAGGTGAAAGACTTCTTGGAGGAGCTTGAGCCTTGAGCTAAACTGGGAGAGAAGAAAACTTAGATGGGCAGTGAGGAGAGGCAGAGTTCAAAAGAACAGGAGGAGGAGTGATCATCCGGAGGGAGAGGAGAGACTCTGTGATATGCAGTGGGTGGACCCTCTTGGTCCAAATGGTGGAGAAGTGAAGTGGCCTGGTGTGTAACTTTTCAAAATTTAGTTCTAGTCTTGTCTGCAGAGGTCTCCAGACACTCCCCTCTATGCCCATGGCCTCTGGTTGGCTGGTACATGGTGCATAGCATGTTCTAAGTGCTCAGAAAATGGCAGTTTTTGTGGTTTTCCTAGTATCTGAAACATGGGAGCATTTGATAAATGTTATCTGTCGTGTTAAGTGTGCTGTGAAAAGGAAGATATCCATAGGTGGTGGTGAGCTCTAAAGAGCAACCTTGGGAAATAGATACTTCTGTATCATTACTACAAATTCTAATACTGTATAAATAAATTGGCTACTAGAAAGGCCATGGGATGCCTTTTGTAGATTTGAAAAATTGATTCACTGTGAGCAAATGAAACAACAAAACAATGGAAGCAACAGTTAGCAACATTACTTTTATTCTGACTCAGCAACACCAGCATTATACCACTCAGTCCTCCCTTACACATGTGCTTAGTCACTTAGCCATGTCCAACTCTTTGCAACCCCATGAACTATAGCTTACCAGGCTCCTCTGTCCATGGCAATTCTCCAGGCAAGAATACTGGAGTGGGTTGCCATGCCCTTCTGCAGGGAATCTTCCCAACCCAGGGATCAAACCCAAGTCTCCCGCATTGCAGGTGGATTCTTTACCCTCTGAGCCACCAGAGAAGCCCAAGAATACTGGAGTGGGTTGCCTATCCCTCTTCCATGGGATCTTCCCCACCCAGGAATAGAACTAGGTTCTCTTGCATTGCAGGCAGATTCTTTATCAGCTGAGCTACCAGAGAAGCCCCCATTATATATGAGGAGACGGCTAAGTTGAAGCTTCAGCTTGATGCATTTCATTAAGATAGTCAACAGCTCCCAATCTGCAGTCCTAAATATCCAAAAACATAACTAGCCTTGAATAACAAATCAAGTGTTATACTTATCCACCACCACCATGGATGACTGTTTTATGAAAACACTGACTTCAAATGGCAGGAAGAAAGAAATAGAAGTCTCAGCATTTTGATTAGGATGCGCTATCAATTTACTGACCTAGCAAGTTACTTTTTTAAGTCTACACTCCTCAATTACAAAGGATCATATAATCATATGAATGGTACGGGTGGGAGGGGACCAGTACTCATAGTGTTTCTGATGTGTCCCCCTTCTCCCCACTGGGTACAGCTGTTTATCTTTCTGCTTTGCTAGATTTTCTCGACCCCTAAACATGTTCCACCCTACCCCCAACCTGATGGGTCTACCAAAAGCCAAGCTGTAATCCCTTCTTTATTCTGAGAAAGATAAATCTCCTTTCTTCTAGTTCAGCTAGAGTTGCAAATTGAGTTTGCAAGAGAAATAGGCAGTAGAAAAATCACATAAGGCACAAGAACAATTACACAGAGTGCAAATGTCCTACACTAGCTTAAATATCTAGCCAAAGACTGGCACAGACAGAACAGTTGAGGTGACTTCTAGACCTGAGTCCTCTTCTGTCCTGTCAATTTCCTTTGGGGTAAATAAGAATTCTTAATAATAATAGCTAACATTTCTTCTAGGCTCCAAAGTAAAGATGTCACAAATATCTTCATTTATTCATTTTAGGGTAAATTTCACTTATCAACAAGGAGCACAATTGCCTTAAGAGGGTGACGTGCATATCTATTTTTCAGATGACGAAACTAAGAATAGGGTAGGAATCAGTGGAGCATAGATTTGAAACCAGGTTTGTTGGACTCCACAGTCTTTATTTTACCCACCATATTGCCTTCTTAAGTTTACATTTCTGGCCCAAGGAAGGACGAGCTTTGGGAATAAATAACCACTTTGCTTCAGGTCCTCGCTCAGTCCTGAGCTCACCCTCCACACTCCACACAGGCCGTTGGCCCATCGTGTCTTTTGCTCCTCTCAGCCAAAAGTCTGTCTCCCTGCCTGTCCCTGCAGTCATTCTGTATACCGCTCAGATGACGCCACACCCGGTCCAAACCAGAGCCAGGACCTTCCTCTCCTTTGACACGCAGACACCTTGGAAGAAACTGGACTTAATTTCCTTCCAGAGCCTATCTCTAGCTCCCTCCCAGAACCTGCTACCCGAGTGTCATTCCTCCAGGCTCTGCATGGCACCTGGCCCTCCCTGTAAAAGAGGAAAGCATTTCCAGAACCAGAGTCCAAGCACACCACACGGACCTCACAGAAGCCTCTCTGCGGCTCTTCTTGAGTTCTCTAGGTCTGCCTCAGCCAGCCCATTTCACTCGGACCTCCTCTTCTTGCCTAAAGCTTGCTGCTCTGCTCTGCCTTCAGCTGAAGTCTGATTTTTTCCTGAAAGTTGCTGACCTGACCTGAGAGGCTGGTAGCACATGACTCGCTCCTGGGACAAGATGTAATATACCACTCTCCCACCCAAGGAGGAGAAGACCCATCTCAGCTCCTTTCTGAAGGCTGGAAGAGACCCCAGGCTCAGAGAAATGCCGAGCTTGCCAGTTCATTCTGGGCATCACCTCTTAGATGCTCCCCCAACCTACATGGTGGGTGTTCCAGCACTCTCTCACAGTTGTACACACTAAAGAATCATATGCATATGCTGAATAAATAAAATAGCTAGTAATGAAAGGGGAGGGTAATTTCCTTCTGCTCTTATCTTCTTATGAATATATGGTAAAAGAAGGAGAGAGACAGACTACCAAGAATCTCATTTCCTGGGTGGGTCTTAGAATTCCATGCTAAAGACAGATAGATATAATCAAGATATAATTTCCAAACTTCTCTAAAACTTGGGCAATTTATATACATTGTGCTATTTCTCTTTGATATTCTAATGGTGGTATTAAATAACAATGAAAATCCTAAGTGGAAGGAAGAGGCAGAGTGTAAATAAACCCACAGACTGATTTGTGTGTGTATGCTAAGTCGCTTCTGTCCTGTTTGAGTCTGCATGACCCTATGGACTGCAGCCCTTAAGGCTCCTCTATCCATGGGGTTCTCCAGACAGGAATATTGGGTTGCCATGCCCGCCTATCCTCCTCCATGCTTTAAATATAAATTTAAATTTATAAATTCAAGGAAGACATCACAGCCATTGCAGCCCTTTCTGGGCTTGTCAAGTCAAGAACAGAGAACAGGCATATTCTGTGATTCCATGTTCTGGTCAGAGGCACCTCAAGCTTTGAAGACATATGAGTGCAAATTGGGCTTCCCTGATAGCTCAGACAGTAAAGAATCCACCTGCAATGCAGGAAACCTAGGTTCAAGCTCTGGATTGGATAGATCCCCTGGAGGAAGGCATGGTGACCCAGTCCAGTATTCTTGCCTGCAGAATCCCCACAGACAGAGGTGACTGGTGGGCTACAGTCCCTGAGGTTGCAAAGAGTCAGACATGACTAAATGACTAGGCATAAGTGCAAATTATCTGTACCATTGCTATTACAAGAAATCTTCATGCTCTTCTATGATTTCTAAAAATTTACCATAAAAATTAGTTTTCATCTCTTCAACTCTTATAAACCCATCCTATAATGTAGTCTGGCTTTAGAAAAATTTCCTGCTTCCCTGGGCACAGCAAATGGTTATCAGATGGCCCAGTGTGTATCTTCCTGCTTTGCTAATGTTTTGTTTTTCTTACTTAAAAAAAATATATTTTAGAAGTACCTGTTCTTTGCATGTTTGAATATTAAATTCTTAGGGAAAAATATGATCTTTCCTTAAGGAGTACATCTCACTTGTCCTTGTTACTTTTTTCTGAATGGCCAGAGGAAGAATCCATTCATTTGTAATGTTTGTATGGTTATCAGTAAAGGGAATCAGTGTCTACCCTGGGAATGCTCCCCCACACCTTTCACTCACTCTCCTAGCACAGTGCATTGCATATTGCTTGTTAACATTGCCAACTAACCCCCTTCTGAGCCCAGAAAGAATTTAAAAAGAAAGAAAGAAACATTTTCAGAGCAGGCAATGCCCTGTAAACTCAAAACGCCAATGTTTGAATATAGAAGTACGTATTATATCCTTGGCATTCATTTAAATGAATGTTTTATCTAAAGATTACAAAATGGCCCATTGTCTGACTTTAATTAGCCCATAGTCCTGCCTGTTTGGAGAACTGAACCACATTTCCAGGGCTGTCCATGTTCCCCACCCAACCACCTGCTCCTTCAAATTGAAGAATTTTTAAAAAAAAATAATATTAATAAAGACAAACTTTTTGCAAGCACCTTATTTTTTTTGCTGTCTTATTGGTTCTGTAGTGGTTGTTTTTAATGTCATGAAATTTAAAATATTTCCGGGTGGTGAATTCTTTTACTCAGCTTGCAAAAGTAATCAAGTTTTTCAGTGAAACAGCCGTGGCAAGTCCATCTGGCAGAGCTGAAATTCTGCACATTTCGTTCTGGCCAAAATGTACGATACCATTTATTAATGTGCATCCCAGTAGCTCCCATCATTCTAACTTAGCTATCGATCTACATAAATACAAATAGCATTCCAAAGGCACACCAAGACCCAAGGGTGAAAAAAAAAAATGTGTTTCATTTTGTAACTCAGGCAACAGAAATAACTTTCTCACAGAAGCAGCCTGGACATAATTTTGTGCCAAGCAGGAAAGTTTTAACAGTAAAATTTTAAGAAACTGTCAGAAGTTTGGAATTCTATAACAGTGTTACTTTCCAAAGGGCATAAAATAGTTCATAGACCAGAAATGTAAGACAGTTGGAACCACAATTTTTTTTTAATCCACAATAAAGATATAAGACCTAAACTCTGGTTTTTAATTTTTATTAACTAGTTTCAATTAAAAAACACATGATAAAATTTCAAACTTAATAAAACAACATAATTTTTTTTAAGTCTACTGACCTTCCCTGCCTACTTGTTCTACTTCCCAGGGTCATGTGCAATCTTCCAGAATTTCTCTATGACATTTTATTATAAAGAAATTAAGTCATTGCACCAAGATAATCAATATCGAAATCTATGTTATTTACATGCACTATTACAAAAATGCATAGTGTTCTCGTGGTGAATTCCCTTCTCCCAAGAGAAAATTTAAACAGGTCTCTTTTAGTCTTCATTTTACCCCTCTATGTTTGAAGGCATCAGGCAAAGCACTTCATACTATCATGTCTCCATCTTATATCAATTACATAGTCCCTACTGTCACCTGAGATGGTGATATTTGGAGTAAGGTGCCCAAAATCAACTCTTTCTTTGTGAGATAAATACTCCATAATCTAGGCTTTATAGAAGCAAGGCAAATGTTTTTAAAGATATATGTTTCAATATTGCTTCCTCACAAACTCTTACAGGCTTTAGGATTGAACCTATACGATGACCTCTTAAATCATTTAAGGACATAGGAGTTTTTTCCTTTGTAAATAGGCCCTTATGAGGGAGACATGCCAGGCCCCTCTTTACACACAGATATCAACGAGGAGGCTGGCGATAAAGAAAAAAAGGGAGAAAGAGCCCTGGGAATTGGTACAACTGGGGCAGGTGGCCAGCAGCCCTTAGCATCCGCGGGGCGAGTATCAGCCTTCACCAGGCTCCAACACAAAGCCAAATAGAGGTGGATATAAATGTCACCTGCTGGCCTCCCCACCCCGCCCCACCGAGAGCCCGTCAGACCTGTATCACAGATCTGGGAAGCTCCAGCAGCCCATACGCTCACCACACCAACCATTTCTGACCATCATTTTCAGCCCCAGATTAAATTTCCTAGAATGCCACTTTCAATACATCTACACTGCTAACAGCCATCTAAAGAACCACTCCTGTTAGTGGACAAAGTCCAAGTTCCTTCAGCCTGGCTCAAAAAATGCTCTTTATAACCTGCCACTTGCTCCTTCCTCCAGCTTTCCTGTCTGCATATTTCCACATCTGTGACATGCTGGCCACACATTTGAGCCTTTGCGTTGCCTCTCAACGACAAGACCCTTTATCCTATCTGCTTACTGATTTCCTGTCATCCTTCAAAACAGGACTCCTATATCACCTCCAGCGTGGTGTGTTCAGTCACCTCCCTCAGGACAGCAGCTCACCGCCACTGCTATCTCACCCTTACCTCAACCTCCCCTCTCTACGTGCACAGCCTGAGCAGGCCTAGTAGAATCCGGCCTGCGTCACTCACTAGTTCTATGACCTTGACAGTCTTTACACTGCCTATAAGTTTTCTGATCTATAATCTAGAGATAATTACTTACAGCATCTGTTTCATTGGTTGATGGCAAGGCTTTAATGGAACAATGTGAATCACTTAGCATTATGCAGAGTATAGGAAGTACACAAAAGTTAATTACTAAAAGTGATGAAACACAAACTAAGATATATAAAGTGCATGGCACAGAGTCTGGCATGAAGTAGGTATTCATAAAATGCTAGTCCACATTCTACTAGCCAGAACAAGTCACAAAACCATCCCAGATTCAAGACAGTAGAAGTATAGATGCCACTTATTGATGGGAAGAGCTGCAAAGTAATTGTGGCCATATTTGATCTATAGCAAATGGCTTATGTCCCTGGGTAGATCCTAATCTAAGCCCTTTGGTTGCATTTTTTCTAGCACCTGAGACATTCAATATTGTGCCTGGCATATCAGAGGTGCCAGTAGATATCTTTGGTTTGAGGGAAGGGCTAGTGCACAGAACCTACAGGTTACATCACCGAGAGCTTAAAAGGGAATAAGTCTTAGAGTCAGAGAGTTTGGGTTTAAATCCTAGTCCTGCAATCTATAAGACAGATAATTTGGGACACATTACTTAACTTCTCTGATGCTTGGTTTCCTCTTTTGTAAACTTGAGGTGATAATATCTACTTTATACCAAGATAACATTACATAAAGCATCTGGCACATGGTAGATGCTTAGAACTTTAGCTCCCATTCATTATGGAGCATTTCTCTTATCAATATTCATGACTAAATTATTAGGTAACTCAGATAACTGGTCCATAAATCAAAACCTTTCTCAAACTTTGCAAAATTAATAAGACTTATTAGAACAGATTTGTTATAGTTGAGTCACTGCATAAGAGTTCACAGCAGTCAGAATGCCCTGGTCCTACTACATACTTGTCACATTAGCTAAGGCATCTAATTCTCTATGCCCATTTTCTTGTGGAGGAAGAAGGTATTCCATCCTAATACGGGTACCTATTTAAAGGATAACAATATTATACCTAGCATTGACTTTACATTCCTTTCAAAGTCAGAGGAAAATTGTTTGACTAATGTTGTTCTCAATTCAGATATTAAAACATGGTTTTAAGATGTTCAGTATATCATCATCTCCACCTCTCTCCCAATCATAGATATGATGACAGTGAGAAATTAAATATGCAGTGAATTCCTTGAAAAGGAATCCCAGCCATTCAGAAGGGAGTATGATTTTTATTTAAGCATTAGTAGCAATATCTTCCGGAGAAGGCAATGGCGCCCCACTCCAGTAGTCTTGCTTGGAAAATCCTATGGACGGAGGAGCCTGGTAGGCTGCAGTTCATGGGGTCGCTAAGAGTTGGACATGAATGAGAGACTTCACTTTGACTTTTCACTTTCATGCATTGGAGAAGGAAATGGCAACCCACTCCAGTGTTCTTGCCTGGAGAATCCCAGGGACGGGAGAGCCTGGTGGGCTGCCATCTATGGGGTCGCACAGAGTCGGGCATGACTGAAGTGACTTAGCATAGCATAGCAATATCTTCAAGCTTAGAGAGACACTTTCAGACTATATAATCAGAATTTTTTAAATATATCATGAAAAATCTTACACTCCTTGCAGCCCTCTTCTTTAGTACATTTCACATGGTCTTTCGATTTTCAGGCTGGCACCTAAAAATATTATCAGGTCATAAAAATGACAACAAATGTAGTGAAGGGAAACTTCTGATCTTATCACTTTATTATCATGGTGACCTATTAGTTCAAATTAACTCATTTTCATGGAGGGGCTTTCGGGGCAGCTGTGAGGCTGCTGTGTTAGCTACAGGAAGTTGCACACTAGCAAATTTCATTCAAATGTAAACCTCTAAATTTGGCTACCTGGCATTGCAAGATCCTGTTGTTTGCTGTATGCAAAATAAAAATTATATACCATCGCGTTTGGTCAAAAGTTATGGGCCTTTCAATATTAATTTCAATATTATTTCTAAAGAATTCATATGGTGAGATGCAACTGAATGAATATAATATCTTGAACAAGGTAAAAAGAAATGTGTTTTCCCTTTACATGAGGAAAGATACGTAGTGCGCATGTTGAGGCTCGTGTCTTAGGTTGTTCTTTCTCAACATATGAATCTAGTATACCAACTCTGAAATCAGTCCAGTGAAACCCCTCCTGGTCCCAACATAGGCCTTTTAGAACCCTTCTATGTTCTGTGAGAGGAACAGAAGTTGTGTGCTATCATTGCCTTTTATATGACTTATCCAATCTAAATATTTCCCAGGTCACCATAAGCACTGATTATAGCTATGCTGTTGCTGTTGCTGCTGCTAAGTCGCTTCAGTCATGTCCGACTCTGTTGGACCCCATAGACGGCAGCCCACCAGGCTCCCCCGTCCCTGGGATTCTCCAGGCAAGAACACTGGAGTGGGTTGCCATTTCCTTCTCCAATGCATGAAAGTGAAAAGTCAAAGTGAAGTCGCTCATTCGTGTCCGATTCTTAGGAACCCCATGAACTGCAGCCTACCAGGCTCCTCCGTCCATGGGATTTTCCAGGCAAGAGTACTGGAGTGGGGTGCCATTGCCTTCTCCGGATTATAGCTATAAATAATTAATTATGTTCAAATGTTTTATATCACAATGGGGGAGATCATATAGGAGTTTTTTGAAATGGTCAAAATTGATCAAATTATATGCTTACAAGTTGGAAATTGTATTTTACATAAATTATGCCTTAATGAATTTGAACCTCCTCCCCCCAAAATGGAATACTCACTGAAGGCTAAAATGTATAGATAGATAGAGATATGGAAGTGTATATGTATATATATACACACAAACACATGGAAATATAAATCCCACTGAATCTTCTTTGTGAGCATTTATTTAATTATATGGTTTCTCTGAATGTCCTCAGTTCAGTTCAGTCACTCGGTTGTTTCCGACTATTTGCGACCCCATAGACTGCGGCACCCCAGGCTTCCGTGTCCACCACCAGCTTCCAGAGCTTGCTCAAACTCAGGTCCATTGCGTCCGTAATGCTGAATATCATAAGTCTCCTTTATACTAAGTTTTTAAACTATTAAGTTTTCCCACTTTTATTTCAAGTTATTAAAACCTTGGAAGGCAGTCTGGTGTTAGTTATGAGATAAGTTTTGAACACAAGTAGAGTCACAGATATAGAAAGCAAGCTTATGGTTCACAGGGGATGGAGGAGGGATAAATTGGGAGACTGGGATTGACATATACATACTACTATATATAAAATAGATAACTAATAAGAACATCCTGTATAGCACAAGGAATTCTACTCAATACTCCATAATGGCTTATATGAGAAAAGAATCTTAAAAAGAGTGGATATATCTATAACTGATTCACTTTGCTGTACACCTGAAGGTAACATAATGTTATAAATCAACTACATTCCAATAAAAAGTTTTTAAAAAAATAAAAGAAACAGACCCTGAAATCACACCATTACCACCAGCAACAACCTTACCTGCAGAGAAACCTGAGTTATTCTCTATTCCAATTTCCTCATCATTAAGATGAAAATAATGTTACTTACCTTCTGGGTGGTTTGATAATTAAATGAGATAATAATATTACATATTTGGTCATATGCCTAATAGTGTGCTTATAAAATTTCTATAAGTATGTGCCTATGAATTTTATTATAATTCATAACTCTTCTGGAAAATGTTGGAAGTCATAGAAAAATTTTTTTAATCTGGTGTGTGAAAGACAGGACAGCATCTACTTCTATTTTTAATCCTTAGGGATGTGATTTTGTTTCAGGCAGAGTCCATGGTCTGGAGGTGGGGAGATTATACCCACAACAAAACTAGATTCTGCATTAAAAAATTTTTTGCAGATTTGTTGAGCTGATAGAATGTAAGGGAAATCAATAAAACTAGGGAGTTTGGTGGGGTGATTTGAGGGTTGACATGGAAGGGAGGGGAAATGTTTGAGCAGAAATAAAGACACTGAATGATGAGAAGATGATCACACCAGAAAGGCAGATTCCCCTAAGGACAGGGGTCCAAACTAGCTTTCTATGTGGAGACTGACTGGTCCTTGAGCTATTTTTGCTAAGTTTGGGGTAGCTGAACCTGGAAGGGAGGTGCTTCCCAAGAATATAAGCATAAATCTTCAGGAGAAACACAACATTAGGAACTCAGATTTTCACAGATTAAGGTCAACCCAGATACATGTTTCAATCAAAGATCACCAAATCCATAAGGAAACAAATCACTAGGAATGAGAGTCTGCATGAACAATAAAGATAAATTCCCAGGACTTTTAGGGATTTTGGTATTAGCACAACCAAATACAAAATTTTTTTAAATAACAATAATAATAAAAATAAATACTGAACACTCAACAAAAGACCAACCAAAATTTTTAATAGATCAAATAAAATTTATAGGACTGACAAAATATCTAATCATTGATACTAAAAAAGAAAAATCAATGCATGAGTTAAACAGCAAATAAGCTACAGTTGAAGAAGGAATTAGTGAACTGGATGGATGTAGAGCTGAAGAAATCTATACCAATCTGTTCCAAAACATAGAACATAGAATCATGGATAGAGGGAAAGTAACAAGAAGTTGAGAATTTATTGGGGATAAAAGTAAAAGATTTAACAAACACCAAAGACTCAGAAGGAGAGGATACAGATAATACAGACAAGACGATATTTAAGAAAAAGATGGTTGAAACTTTTCCAAAAGACATGCATCCCCAGTCACATGAAGCACAGCATATACAAGCAGAATATATTTTAAAAATCTATCTCAGGATAAAAGGAGGTGAAGCTGAAAAATCTTAAAGCCAAAAGGAGTATGCTTTAAAGGGTGGTCAGAAAAGAAAGAGAGATTGTCATATAGAGTATCTCTAAGGTTAATAGCACACTTCTCAACAGCAATCATGGAAGCCACAAGACAATGAAGTGAAATCTTTAAAGTGCTGAGGGAAGAATGCTTCAGCTCAGTTCAGTTGCTCAGTTATGTCCGACTCTTTGCAACCCCATTAATCGCAGCACGCCAGGCCTCCCTGTCCATCACCAGCTCCTGGAGTTCACTCAGACTCATGCCCATCGAGTCAGTGATGCCATTGTGAATCCAGAAATAGTATCTTTTAAGTATAGAGGCAAAGGAATTATATTTCCAGTTACATAAAAGCTGGAAGTTGCCACCAACACCGACTTCCCAGGTGACTCAGTCAGTAAAGAACTCGCCTGCAGTGCAAGAGACGTGGGCTTGATCCTTAGGTTGGAAAGATCCCCTAGGGAAGGAAATGGCAACCCACTCCAGTATTCTTGCCTGGGAAATCTCATGGATAGAGGAGCCTGGTGGGCTACAATCCATAGGGTCACAAAGAATCAGACACGACTTAGCAGCTAAACCACCACCACCACCACCACCTACAGGAAAGGAATTTTCTAAAGGGTTCTTTCAGAAGAAGGAAAATGAATCCAGAAAAAAGTTTGGAGGACAGATAAGCAAAGAAAATGATAAACATGTAGTAAGTCTAATACTTAGGTACTTGGCAAAATGATGATGAAACTAATCATGATGTTTAAATTGTGGAGGTTTAAGCTAAAATTCAAGAAAATACATACTCATGTAAATTAAGGAAGTCGCTCAGTCGTGTGCGACTCTTTGTGACCCCATGTTCTGTAGCCTACCTGGCTCCTCCGTCCATGGGATTTTCCAGGCAAGAGTACTAGAGTGGGTTATTATTTCCTTCTCCAGGGGATCTTCCCAACCCAGGGATCGAACCCAGGTCTCCCGCATTGCGGCAGACGCTTTACTGCCTGAGCCATCAGGGAAGCCCTGATGTAAATTAGGAGAGGAACAAAAAGAGTTAATGTTCTAAGGGTCTTGTCTGTCAATGGGAGGCTTAAGATACTCTTTGTAGGCTTTGTTCAATACGCAAGGTAAAATTTTATGACTAATCATAAAGCATGGAAATAATGTTTAATTTCCACAGCAGGTAAAGGGCAAAATTATGTAGGGGAAATGAACACAAGAGGCTTCTTTTCATCAAATAACAAATAAAATCAACTAGCCTAGTCATTATGAAAGTTCTTCAGGTATTAAAACTGGATTGGGGGGTACACGGCTGGCAATTCCACAGTAAAAGTAGGCAGAAGGAAAACAGATGGAAGAAAATTTTGGTGGCCCTGGTGGTGGCAGACGCTGCAGCGACTGTGTGAGCCCAGAGTAACCTTTGATCATGCTTCAGACAGAGGCCAGGGCGGGCCGGGCCAACTGATGATGGTGCATTACAGAGAGGCGCTCATACTTCTGTCTGTCCAGCTGGACGTGCACCCTGCCTTTCACAGGAAGCTTCCCTCCTGTCCCCAGCCTTGGCCAGAGCAGTTTAAGGGGAACAAGCAGAGAGAAAAGGAGGCAAGAGGGCAACAGGACTCCCTCCAAGGCGGCGCCCAGGACGACCACCACCCTGCCACACTCTGCTTCCCCAGGGAAGGAGGCTGAGGCAAGAGGCAGGGGGAATGGGCCCTGGCACGGGCCTTTGAGGAAACACCCAGCCAGAAAGAGATGGAAAGCAGAGGGGAAGACTAGATACCACGGGCCCTGGCAACATGGGAAAATGTGCCTGAACACAAGCTCTTTTCTAATTAAACATTACCTCCTTTCCTTCCCGTACAAGACGTCACAGCCTCCTGACCTTGGACCCCACACACATTGCTCACCTAATAAGAAGTTTGGGATTAACAGAGGCAAACCACTATAAGTAGAATGGATGTTTTGTAAAAAATTTAAAAATCCTACTGTATAGTGCAGGGAACTATATTCAGTATTCTGTAATAAACCATAACAGAAAAGAATATGAAAAAGAATGTGTATAACTGAATCATCTTGCTCTACAGCAGAAACTAACAAAACGTTGTAAATCAACTCTACAACAGTAAAATAATTTTTTAAAAAATTTTAATATCAAACACAGTGACATGTTTATAGGAATAAACATAGACTTGAAGAAACTTAAAAATGCATCTGAGTGATAATAGCTAATACTTATGCCCTCCTTACTCAAAACCAGGAACTATTCTCAGTGCATGACATATAAGATCATATTTAATCTTCATGTGCCTAAGATCACACAGCAAACAAGAAGCAGAGCTGGGATTCAAATATAGACACTCATTCCAGAGTCCTCTCTTTCAAATATGTGCTACCTCTGAGTGGCTGTTGTCCAGTTGCTAAGCCATGTCTGATGATCAGTCACATCCCACTCTTTGAAACCCATGGACTGTAGCACGCCAGGCTTCCCTGTCCTCCACTGTCTCCCAGAGTTTGCTCAAACTCATATCCATTGAGTCAGTGATGCCATCCAACCATCTCATCCTCTGTCATCCCCTTCTCCTCCTGCCTTCAATCTTTCCCAGCATCAGGGTCTTTTCCAATGAGTCAGTTCTTCACATCAGGTGGCCAAAGTATTGGAGCTTCAGCTTCAGTCCTTTCAACAAACATTCAGGGGGCGATTTTTTTTTTTAGTATTGGTTGGTTGGATCTCCTTGCAGTCCAAAGGACTCTCAAGATTCTTCTCCAGCACCAGAGTTCAAAATTCTTCGGTGCTCAGCTTTCTTTATAATCCAACTCTCACATCCATACATGACTACTGGAAAAACCATAGTTTTGGCTATCCGGACCTTTGTTGGCAAAGTGGTGTCTCTGCTTTTTAATATGCTGTCTAGGTTTTTCATAGCTTTCCTTCCAAGGAAGAAGCATCTTTTAATTTCATGGCTGTAATCACTATTCTCAGGGATTTTGGATCCCCAAAATAAAATCTGCCAATTGGTGGATATTTCCCTAGAGAAGATAGAATTCTAATTTAGTCCTATGGATGGAAAGTTTGTATACTTCACCACCTTCTGTAATTCACATGTTAAAGCCTTGGTCCCCAGTATGATGGTATTTTAAGTTGGGGCCTTTGGGGAGGTAGGGTTGAAGTCATGAGGGTTAAGTCACATGAATGGGACTGGTGCACCTATAAGAAGAGACACATGGAAATGATCTCTCTTTGTGCGACATGAAGACACTGCAAGGAAATAGCCATCTGCAAGCCAGGACGAAGGTCCCCCAAAGGACCCACCCATGCTGGCACCCTGATCTCAAACTTCTAGCCTCCATAACTGAGAGAAATATTTTTTGTTTAAGCCACCAAGTCTATGGTGTTTGTTATATCAGCCCGTCTGATTAAGGCAGTTGGGAAATGATGGGTTACTCTCAGATATTTGAAGAGCTATTTATGGAAGAAGGGTTTAACTTATTTGGTATGGACCAAGGAGATTAGAAATAAGTACATTTGTAACAGAGGTTGCCAAAGAAGAAATTGGCTTTCTCAGAGGGTTCTGAGTTCTCCATCACTAGAGGCTGAATGCATCCAGGGTTAATAACATTGGAGAGGATTTCAGCATTGAGTGCCGGTTGAATAAGACTCTAAAATCCCTCCAACTCTTGAGAGTCTGTAGGATTATCAGGATCAGGACAGAACTAAGAACTCAAATCCGAATAAGTGGATCTTGATACCGCTTCACTTTTACAACAGCTACATTTTCCACTTATTTGTTCCTGGGCATCTTGGAGTCAGAATTTGCATTTTAAGACTCAATACACCTGGATACCCTTTCTTCAGTAGTCAGCTTGAGCATCTCCTCCTCCAGGATGTGTTCCCCACCCCATCCCCAATACCAGCTTAAGTGTCCCCCTCACCCCATCTTACTACTACAGTGCCACTTCTCACACTGTGGTGAATTCTGTTTCATCATTAATCACACCCTCACTAGGGTGTGTCCTAAGGCTGCAGTAACAAATTACCACAAACTAAGAGTACATCATGAGAAACGCTGGACTGGAAGAAACACAAGCTGGAATCAAGATTGCCGGGAGAAATATCAATAACCTCAGATATGCAGAGGACACCACTCTTATGGCAGAAAGTGAAGAGGAACTAAAAAGCCTCTTGGTGAAAGTAAAAGTGGAGAGTGAAAAAGTTGGTTTAAAGCTCAACATTCAGAAAACTAAGATCATGGCATCTGGTCCCATCACTTCACGGGAAATAGATGGGGAAACAGTGGAAACAGTGTCAGACTTTATTTTGGGGGGCTCCAAAATCACTGCAGATGGTGACTTGCAGCCATGAAATTAAAAGACACTCCTTGGAAGAAAAGTTATGACCAACCTAGATAGTATATTCAAAAGCAGAGACATTATTTGCCGACTAAGGTCCATCTAGTCAAGGCTATGGTTTTTCCGGTGGTCATGTATGGATGTGAGAGTTGGGCTGTGAAGAAGGCTGAGCGCCGAAGAATTCCTGCTTTTGAACTGTGGTGTTGGAGAAGACTCTTGAGAGTCCCTTGGACTGCAAGGAGATCTAACCAATCCATTCTCAAGGAGATCAGCCCTGGGATTTCTTTGGAAGGAATGATGCTAAAACTGAAGCTCCAGTACTTTGGCCACCTCATGCGAAGAGTTGATTCATTGGAAAAGACCCTGATGCTGGGAGGGACTGGGGGCAGGAGGAGAAGGGGACGACAGAGGATGAGATGGCTAGATGGCATCACTGACTCGACGGACGTGAGTCTGAGTGAGCTTCAGGAGTTGGTGATGGACAAGGAGGGTTAGCGTTAGTGGTGTGCTGTGATTCATGGAGTCGCAAAGAGTCGGACATGACTGAGTGACTGAAATGAACTGAACTAAACTGAACTAAAGCTGCTTAAAAAAATAATTTATTTTCTTACAGATCTGGAGGCTAGAATTCCAAAATCGAGTTGTCAGGAGGGCCAGGTTCCTCTGAAGGCTTTAGGGGTACACCCTTCTTTGCCTCTTCCTAGCTTCTGGCATAGGCGCATGCATGCCTAGTTGCTTCAGTCATGTCCAACTCTTTGAGGCCCCATGGACTGTAGCCTGCCAGGCTCCTCTGTCCATGGAATTCGAGTGGGATTTCATGCCCTCCTCTAGATCTTCCCAACCCAGGGATCAAACCCTCGTCTCCTGAATCTCCTGCATTGCAGGCAGATTCTTTACTGCTGAGCCACTGGGGAAGCCTGCACCCCTACCCCCACAAGCTTCTGAAGGTTGTTGGCAAAGCTTAGTGGTCCTTAGCTTGAAGTTGTAGCTCTCAAATTTCTGCCTCTTTCTTCAGACTGCCTTCTCCCCTCGGTGTCTGTGTTTGTCTCCCCTCTTCTTATAAGGACACAGGTCATATTAGATTTAGGTCCCACAATCCTTCAGATAAATTCATTTTAAATTAACTAGTTACTGCTTCAAAGATCCTGTTTCCAAATAAGTTCACATTCACAGGTACTGGTAATTATGACCTCAATATATCTTTTCAGGGGACATAATTCAACTGACAACAGCCTCAACCTCCTATGCTCATTAAACTGCTGTTTTTATTCCACATATTTTTGTTGTGTCTACTATGAATCACCCCCTGTTCCAGACGCAGAGAACAAGTCATAGTCAAAGTTTCTACCCTTAGTGAAGCTTCCATTCTACAGGGAGGAAGACAGCTTAAAAGGGGGCCATTCAATGATAAAACCAAATACAAACTTATTTGTGTATGTATGTATATACCTATATAAATGTGTGTGTGATATGCATGCTAAGTTGCTTCAGTCGTCTTTGCAACCCTATGAACTGTATCCTGCCAATCCTCTGTCCATGGGGTTCTCCAGGCAAGAATACTGGAGTGAGTGGGTTGCTGTGCCCTCCTCCAGGGAATCTTCCCAACCCAGGGATCAAACCTGCATCTCCCATGTCTTTCACATTGGCAGGTGGGTTCTTTACCACTAGCGCCCCCTGAGAAGCCCATAGCCCATTTATATAAATCACTGATACATATTTGAAAAAGGATATTGTGGTTCAGCTGGTAAAGAATCCACCTGCAATGTGGGAGACCTGGGTTTCATCCCTGTGTTGGGAAGATCCCCTGGAGAAGGGAAAGGCTACCCACTCCAGTATCCTGGCCTGGAGAATTCCATGAACTGTATAGTCCATGGGGTTGCAAAGAGCTGGACATGACTAAGCAGCTTTCACTTTCATTAACACAAACAGTAGAGGGAAAAAAGGGGGGAGGGAGGAGAGAAGAGGGTTCGGAGGGAGAGGACACTTGTATGCCTACGGCCGATTCATTCTCATGTATGGCAAAAACCATCACAATACTGTGAAGCAATTATCTGCCAATTAAAAAGTTTTTAAAGAATAAAACCTGCATGCCCCTCTGTCTTCCAGGGCAGTGTCGGTTCCGCTCAGCTCCATTTGGCCCGGTGCCAGGTAAGTCTTGTAGTTCATAGGGCTCGATTCCTTCCCTTTTGAAGTAAATCAGGCATTTAGGCTTCCACTCTTTCAAAGATGCCTTACAAGACTTTGAGCATTTTGCTGCTTTAAAAGACTTGTTTTTAAAATGTAAAATCAGGAAAGGCAGACCTCATGCAGCCGTTCCTGAATTTGGAATGCATTCTGTCCAGTATAAGCTTATTGGGCAAAAGCAATGGCAATTAGGCCCTTCATACAGTTTTTACAGCTTCCCTGGTGACTCAGATGGTAAAGAATCTGCCTGCAATGCAGGAAACCTCAGTTAAAACCCTGGGTTGGGACGATCTCTGGAAGAAGGGAATGGCAACCCACTCCAGTATTCTTGCCTGGAGAATTCCACTTCCAAGCTCAGAAACGGCATAGGTTTTCCTAGTAATTTGGGTCATCTTCAGAGCTGGATAAGGGAAAGAAATTAGAGCAGGAGAAGATCCCACACGTCTGAATGTCTCTAAACAGTGTTTCCCAATCATATTTACTGTCATTGGAATTTGGCTGTATCTGATCCATTCTACAGAACAAGATTTCTGCAGCCTCTCTCATCATCTGGAATGGCTCTTCCTCTTTTTAAGAAGAAAAAATACATGTTTAAACAGTGAAGGATTTTTTTCTCTGCGTTTTTTAATTTGAAAATTGGAAATGCAGACAGGAGAGCCTGGTAGCCTTTTTCACTTAGTCTCCTTGCTCTTTGTAGCCTTAACCACAACAGATATAGATTCATGGCGTGAAACAAAACCTTATTTGTTGATATTGACTTTCACGAGCACAGATTTTTTTTTCTAGAGAAGTATGCTTATGATGAAACCTCCAACTGCAGCTTTCAAATTCATGAGCAGATTAGAATTCCGGGACTATAGAATTTAAGATGGAAATGGAGTGAGTGGAATTGTGCTGTCAAGTTTCTGCGAGGAATTTTGATTTCTTTTGAATGAATGAATAAATTTACATGAATTGTTGCACATGTATTATACTACTGGGTTTACAGAAAATGTATAACATGTAAGTTCTGCCTGCGTAGGGCTGGTGGGTCAACTGGAAAGAGGACTACGCTCAGATGAGAGTATTGAGCACAATACAACGTGCCGCCTTGGGTAGCAGGGGTCTAAGTGCTACGTCTGGAGAGTTGTGTACAGCTGAGTCAGGGTAACAAGGAGGAGGGTCTTGATGAGTCTGTCTTCTCTCCCTGCAGAAGAGTGGGCAGGGTAGGCAGGGACAAAGCTCAGAAGCAGTCCACTGCGGTTGTGGAAAGTAAGAAAGACAAGCACCTGCAACGTCCTCCCAGATCAACTCTTTTGTGACTAAGGGAGTAGGTCTGAGCTAACTGGATCACACCCAACACCAGCTGGGGGGAGAAAAAAAAAAACATCTGTTTTACAGTCCTTGAGTCTATGCTCCCGAACACGTTCTAAATGATACAGGGTTCCCTGATACAGCTGAGCTACAGGTTCAGAAAACGCTTAGCAAACACATCTCTTCTCATCTGGGACTATTTCGCTGGCCTTACCTTAAATGAGATTCTTAGTTTCATTCTCTCCAGGTTTCCACCAAGGGGGGCTTTCTGTGCCAGGTTTTCCCTTCTCAAGCTTGCAGGGCCCAGGGGAGCTGAGTGGGGACTCGAATTGGCCACGAGAGGGCAGCAAATAACACCAGACTCTTTAAAGCCAGAAAACCTTATCGCGGTCCTCTAACTTGGCTTCCCAGAAGCAAAGCGAGGCAAACCATTTTCCGGTTGCCTTCTAGGTGCAAGTCACCGTCAGTGTACAAAAATTAAAAGAAGAGTACAACTTACCTCTGACTCGAGGTGAGGTCAGTGTCTCACCTTATCTAGAGAAACTGAATCTCATATAGCATGCCCCAGAAGCAGCCTCTTAATCTGCGGACAAGGCTCAGAAGCTGTAAAAAAAAAAAAAAAGCTTCATTAGATAACAGCAAATGCCAGGGATTATCCTGTCCTCTTTAGCCGAGGCCCTTCCTAGTAGAACAGTCGCATACAGAAAGTGTACCCAAAAAAATGTGTATGTGAGAGACACTGGGCAGTAATAATTCCATGTAAAGTGAGCTCATTACCAAAGGCAGCTCGAACCTTAAACATACCAGCTTTGGGGGCCAGAGTAGTTAAAAGCGATAATGCCGCCCTATTGAATGCTTTTCAAGCCATCTATCTATTTAAACGTTGGCCTTGACGTCAGGCCTGCATTAGAAACACCATGTCACACGTGGAACGACCGGGCTGCCATAGACATGCCTTGACTTTCTCCAAGGAGACATTTGTCCGTCTGTTTTCCCCTTGGCAACAGGCTCACCGGTGATGTCAGGTTACTATGGTGTCAGGAGAGCCTTCCATTCCGACCCGGACTTTCACAACACCAAGCAGTTTGCCAACGACGCCTGCACGTCAAGCGCCGCCAAGCCCTTTGCCTGCGAGTCCTCAGCAGGGCAGGGCCACGCGGCCCTGCTGGACCCCTACTTCCCGGAGCCCTTCGGGGACCACCGCCCCACGGCCCTGACCCCCAACAGCGGCACCCTGTTCAGCGCCTCGCCCCTGCCGCCGCTCCTGCCGCCGCCCTTCCCCAGCGACCCCGCACACTTCGTGCTGGTGAGTACTCAGAGGCTTAGTTTGGGGGGGTCACCGAGATCGGGGTTCCCGCGGCCCTGGACAGCCCGTGCGCCCAGCAGCCAAGGGTCTACTCGCCCCGGGAGAAGCCAAAACCCACGCCCAGAGCGCCTTCCTCGGGGCTTCGGGCCAGCCATGCGGGAGGAGGCTCTGTCTATCCAGGGGTTGAGGCGGGACGACTAAATAGGACGGGACCTACAGCCATTGTGTTAACACTCTTAAGGATTTCTGCCAGATATTCCCCCATCATTCCGCCAGCAGTTAAGGAAAGAGCAAGGTCTTACCTCGCAGACTCAGCGAGGCCGTCCCCGCGGCAGATGCATCAGGAAGCCTCTGATCTTCCCCTTCCTTCCTCCTTCCCCGACGGTATTTCTACCCTTTAGAACCTGCTTTCTCACAGTCCTTCCGGAGATGAGTTCATAAGAAAGAGCACGAATAACCTTTTTATACAAAACTGTAAAGCCCACGACCACAAAGGAATGAATCTGTGGACATGGGGTTTTAGACCAAACAGGCCGCAAGAGAGTGGGAATTACGTGCACATGTTCACTTAATACTGGCAACAACTCGGGGTATAGTTATTAAAGCCCCATTTGACAGAAGAACAAAGTGAGGCACTCAGAGTCAGGAAGCTCGTAAGTGGCCTAGCATTGAATCAAACCTAAACCTTTCCAGCCTCCAACCTATGAGGCTCCAAGTCTTTGCTCCCTGGGGGCAGGGTAGCCTTCCCAGCCCCCTTAGAAGCCCACCCTGTAATTTAGAGGCTTCTCCTTCCAGGAGCAGATGAAACGCTGCCCAAATGTTCATTTTATCATTTTCACATTTACTCATTTAATGTTTTCTGGGGAAAGGACTCTATTTACACACACACGCACACACACATGCAAACACACACATGCGTGTGCACACACATGCAAACACACACACACACACACCCAATTCTAGACTGAGAAAGGCACTAAAACGTTCAGTGTCCAACAGCAGAGGGGAGAGCCGCCTGTAAGGAGGCGCTAGACAGCACAGGGAGGACACCAAGCCTGCTCTGGAAGACACGGGCCCCTGTGTCGGGAAGGAAATGTGTCCCCGTCAGCCCATCACCTCATGACTAACCCCAGTGACCTTTCCATCCTCCTCAGAGGGACTCATGGGAGCAGACGGTGCCCGAAGGCCTCAGCCAGCCAGACCCCGTGCCGGCCGATGCCCTGCAGAGCTTGGCACCCAGCACCAGCTCCCTCTCCCAGCTGGAGTCGGGAGGTGCGGCCCAGCACAGGAGCGCCGGCTGGGGGGGCCCCCTCACCGGGGTTCAGTCCTACTCATTGCACGCGCTGGAGGATCTGTACCACACGCAGGGGTACCCCACCCCGGCCCCCTACCCTTTCACCTCTTTCATGACAATGTCCAATGACCCACCGCCAAGGTGGGGCCCTTCTCCCCAGACGAGGGGGCAGATGCCTCTGCCCTCCAGGACACTTCTCCGTGGACCAAAGAAGACGGGAGCCTGGCATGGGGGGCATATGAGTGCCGCAGAGCCTACTGAGGGCACCAGAGGACTTCTGTGCTTGAAGTCAGTTCTCTGTATTCACAGACTCTTGTGGTGTGGCAGTTCTTTCAGAAGTGGGTTTTCAGGACAAGCTGTTGTGCCACCCTTTGTTAATAGACGACAGCATTCATTTGTGATCCACCCACCATAACCCCACTGAAACACACCACAATGTGAATTCAGTGTGTCAGGGATAGACAGCCTGACAGTGAGGTTTGGGGGCTTAATAACCCGTTATGTTTTGAATCTTCTGTTATCTTTGAAGTGTCATTTTAACACTGATAGTTTTCCTTAAATTACATTAAAAACTTTATGCAACTCATAAAACATACTGATTTTCCTGTCTAATTTTTCTTAGTTATGTACTATGTGTGTTCCTCAATAAAAGAGAATGCATAGGGTATAAAATAGATTGAGGTGAGGTGAGGTGAGGTCGCTCAGTCGTGTCCGACTCTTTGCGACCCCATGGACTGTAACCTACTAGGCTTCTCAGTCCATGGGATTCTCCAGGCAAGAATACTGGAGTGGATTGCCATTTCCTTCTCCAGAGGATCTTCCCAACCCAGGGATCGAACCCGGGTCTCCCGCATTGGAGGCAGACGCTTTAACCTCTGAGCCACCAGGGAAGAGGGCACATAAAACAAAATGCACTTTATAGCATGTGACTTTATAAAGTGTGAAATATTACATACCCTTCTCACCTTACAGGGACTTGCAAATAACAAATAATAACTTGCAAGTAACAAATGTGATGCCATAAAAAAAATGCTTTATTGTCATTAAAGTAGGATGAAGCCAGGACACTGTGGCTTCATAACTACATGGTTTTGACTCTGCACTAAAGCCCAGGATGTCCAAAAATTAGGCTAATCCCCAAAACAATAAAGACCAAAAACCTTTGACCAATGGCCTCTTTGATCAATTAAGCTAGATATTGTTTCTCTGATAGAATACACCAACAGTTATCAGAGTGGATTAGTAAAATGGACATTCTATAATCAAATAAGAATGCATGCATTATAAGGAAAACGCAGACAGCAGGCCTAGACTGTCAGCAAGAACACCAGAAGCAAAGGGGCTCTGAAGGACATAGTGGCAGGTGTGCATACACCTCCTATTTGAAAAGAGAGCTTGCTGGTGGCTCATTGGCCAGAAATATACAGGTCTTACTTTGTATAAATGAAGAAACTGACATTTGAAGCATCAGTCTGTCTCATATAAGTCTGATTGGTTTGGATTCCTTTACCAGTTAAGCTCTCACAGTAATTCCCACCAAGTACCATGCCTGTCTGCAGGCCAAGCCCATCATAAACACCCTGCACACACTTTAACTTTGCAAGGCCTGTGTCAAGCTCCACAGGTGACACCCAGAATCTTCCTTTTGTCTTCTTACCACCTTCCTTTCTTTATTCCCTTCACCACATTTTCTAACCCTTCAGGTTTCTCCTAATCCAATGCGTTTTCCCTCCATCTCCTAGGGGCCCAACGCCACTCAAAACAGTTTCCACCACATCCTCTGTGACAGGGTCCCATGCTCTGTTTAGAAGTCTAGAAAGTCAAAAACGGATATTAATTCACACTTAGAAGTGAATAATTGATGTCCTTCCTTCTCTGGGCATTCAAGAGTGTATTCTGGTTGAGCAAACACCTCCTGATTTGTGGCACCCCCACAGAAATGCTTGAATAGGAGCCTCTTTTACTCACATTCCTCACCCCACTCCTGGGAGAGCATCCGCAGAGGATCAGACGCTGATGGAAGGGGCACTGGTGGTCCCTGGCTGCTGGACCTCACTCTCCCAGGTCCCCTGGCTACTCCTTCCTCCCACACTCCTTCCCACAGCCTAATCTTTACTTTGCTCAGTATTCACTTTGAGCTACCATGGAAGGGGGTAGCTTCTACAACAGGAGAGGGAGCTGCCTTCTGAAGTCTGATCAAACTGGAGAACTTAGTCCTGATTACCAGTATCTTTGGCAGAGCCATCTGCCATCCAGCTTCACTCATACCTGGATCACAAGCCCCTCATTAGGAGAAGATCTGGCCGTCCCTGGAGGTACAGGAGCCTTCACAAGGAAGGGTCTTAAAGTCACTTTTCTAGATCGACTGTATAAAATTGATAATAATTACAGTCATCTACTGCTTCTGTGTGTTACCAAGTGTCATGCAACACAGATATTATAAATGTATGTGTAAATCATAAACATATGTTCCTATAACTTTTTTGATTTTATTATAACACTAAATATTAGGCATGCTTATTTCTCTTGGTTTGCTGCTTTCTGCTCACCTGTCATGTTCTTCTTCTCATAACCTGGCTCTCGGATAAGTAGAGCTCAGTGACCAGTGGTGCCTACATCCTTCTTAGAGCACGCAAGTCCTTTCATAGTGTTTGGGAAATTTAATTTATAAAAAAGGAGACACACACCAGCCCATAGGCTGCTTAGCGTCTTTTTCAGTTCTCCAGTCTAAAAGGTCAAGTGGAGTGCGGAATGGTAGTAATAATTCCATACAGTAAATAATTTTTAAGAGTTCTATTTAGTTTGACAGTGTATTGCTATACTGCATATATTTTCATTTAATTCTGTTTTATTGCTCTGGGAATTTACAATACTTGTTAAAAAGTGAAACCAAGATATAAACTTATGTCAGGGAAGTTAATTCTATTTCCTTATTCCATTTCCCATTCAAGTACTCTTTTTTTCCTAGAGCGCTCCAGAGACTAACTGTGCCTTTTTGTAATAATGCACGATGTCAAAAAATAATAATAATAATAATACACCTTCTCCTTTCCCTCTCCTTATTAAACCTTCTCTTCTCAGACTCACAGCTTTCCTGGGGGAAGTGAGAGAAAATTTAAGAGCTTAGGTTCAAAACACCATCCCTTTTAGGTCCCTTAAAATGTGAAATAAGCAGAGATTAAAGGGATTGACAGAGGGACTGACTATACACTCTACTATATACAAAATAAATAACTAATAGGAATTTGCTGTATAGCAGAGGAAACTCTCCTCCATACTCTGTAATGACTTATTGGGAAAAGAATCTAAAAAAGAGTGCATATATGTATATGTATAACTGATTCGCTTTGCTGTACACCTGAAACTAACACAATAATGTAAATAAATTATACTCCAATAACAATTTTAAAATAAATAAAGTAAGTAAGCAGAGATGGTGATATTAAGTTCAAGCTATCTCCCTAGAGGATAATGTCCACAAAAAATGGAAAGCAAACTTTGCCTATGCAAAAACTAAAATAGAGGCAATTGCCTATAAATCACTAAATACAGATATTATAGTATACAGTTGAAAGTATTTGTATTTCTCTTATAATACTATACAAATCCCAAAGAATGAGAGAAGAAAACAATAGCTTTACCTCATTTATTTAATAACTTCTTGTAAATGAGCATCATGACTTGCTACAGCTCAGTTAATATTTAATACAATATGATGGCACTATAGTGGAAAAGGGGGAGGTTTTAGTGCTAGAGTACTTATTGTACAGAAAATTCCACAAAGGGAAAAGAATTACTAAGCCCAATAGTAAAATAAATATTTGCATATATATGTATATGTGTGTGTGTGTGTGTGTATAAAGGTATTAATAGTTTGTGATCCATTTTTACTATGTAAATCTAAATAATACATTCATAAAAATAAAACATCAGTTATATTTAAAGAATTGAAATAACAATTGGTGTCCAAGGTTTAAGTCACATTACATTACAGTCATTCTACCAAAAAAATTAAAAATTACTAAAATTGTACTGCTTTTAAAAAATTTTTATTTACTCCTTCATTGTATTTTGGCTCCACTGAGTCTTGCTAGCTGCGTGTGGGCTTTCTCGAGGTGCAGCAAGTGGGGCTGCTCCAGCTGTGTTGCACGGGCCTCCCATTGCAGTGGCGTCTCTTCTTGCAGAGCCTGGGCTCTCGGCGTGTGGGCTCAGTTGCAGCACCCTGGTTAGATGCCCAGCAGCACGTGGGTTCTTAGTTCCCTGGCCAGGGATCAAACACATGTCTTTGCATGGCAAAGTGAATTCTTAACCACTGGACCGCCAGGGAAGTCCCTATACTCATTCTTTACATTCTGTCATTAAGTTCTTTATCAGGTAGCCCTTCTGTTGAAAACAATATTAACCTGTTCATCTTATATACCATACTCGATAAATGCTGACTCTTGAGAGGTTAAGTGCAAAATTGTACCCTCTGGCTAAAGAAGCTTCTCTAACTAGACTCATCAAGGAAAAGACTCCTGATTGTTTCAATTCTGTGTCCTCAGAAGCTGGCTTAGTGTCCATCAGGCTGTAGGTACCTGATGAGCAAAAATGATACCACAAAGATGAATAACAACTTAGATCCCAACACTGTGGATGACAGTTCTGATGTATAAGAAAATCCTCACCAGGTTTAATGTTTAACTTAGTGTACTGGATATTGAGTTTTACTGGTAATATATTTAAGATGATTGATTTTGTATTTTTTAATGTCTTTAACAAGGAAAATTACTGAACCTTTGAAGTAGCACAGAAAATGTTTTATGAATTCATTTAGGATCTATGTAGACTGTAAATATTACTAAGAATTCTTAGAAATAAAAGTTACTCAATGTTTGGTATTATATCTGGTGTGATTAAAACAAATATGATAAATAGATTAGGAATTAGAAACCCTAAAGATCAGATTAAATAAATAAGAAAATCTTTTATACTTATTTATAAATGATAAGACCATGACTCATTTGATTTTTTATATTAAAGTGTCCTTTATTCATAATCCCTGATAAATAAGATATGTGGGTTTGCGATATGCAATTGTCAGTAACAAGCCAAAAGGAAAAGAGGTAAAAAATGTCCAAGTTCTGAAGGGAAAAAAATGTGGATAAAACAAATAATATCTAAGAATTAGCTCTTCACATTAGGAAAATCAATAGCCTTCTCTCTTAACCAAATATCTGAGGTAGAAAAACCCAAAAAATTAAACATAATGAGCGATTACTTATTTTTTCTTAGCCTTGATAATATTTCTTAACCTTGATAATATGTTCATAGGCTTTTATCATGGTAATCTTAATGCTTTTGTATGTCTTAAATGTTGCATAATAAAAATGTTTTAAGTAAAATATGAACTTTTCAAGAAGAATTTGATGGTATCTCCCTAAATGATAAACTACCAAATGCTCATTCCCCATGGAAGTCTCTTAAAGTAAAAACTTTGAATCTGTTTTATGCAAAGACTTTGACTTACCCCAAATCATTAAATTACCTTCGTATAACAGTTTTCCTGGTCATTTTCATATGGACAATTCATTCACATTGGTCCCAGTAAGTACTTGTTTCCTCCATACTTTTGGAACTTGATATTACATACAAGGTTTGGTAACAGTGTTCCTCAGTAAGAATGACAAAAGAACTTTGCATTAATAAAGAGAATTTATAGCCATAGTCAAATTTAGAGGGAATAAACTCCTTCTGTTTCTTATACTGAAAGTCTTTCTATATCCATGTGTCAAATGTGTGTAATTTAATAAAATCTCCTACTTTGGGAGAAAAATATAATGCTTTGCAGTGTCATTTGCATACAAAAGCCTGCCAAAACTTTTCAGTTAAAATATTCAGCTTAAAACTTTAAAAAGAAATGTATTCTATTCCCATTATTCTGGTGTTACAGGACTTCAAGATGGTCAAGGACCAACTAAGAGTTTCTAAGATCAGTGGCTCAGAGATATGAAATATTGTAATACATGAAGACTTAGAGGAGCTATGGATGGTGAACCTCAAAAAGAAAAGGTTTGCAGTAGGAGTGGAAGGAGGTGTGATAACTTCTTCAGGCTTAGCTCTGGGCCTGGTCAAGGCAGGTCATCATTATACACTTGTTGAATGAGTGAATGAACCAATGAATGTACTGGACAGACCCATAATGAAGGAGCAGCAACGTGGAAGTGGGAGAACAGGTAATCCACAGTACTCACCAAGCAGTTGATGGCAGAAAGCAGGACTCTCTGCCTTGTATTCCTGGTGCTTGATACCAGGCCAAGCACGTAGATGGTGCTCGATTAACACAACACACTGGATTTTGGCTCAGCCAGTGATCATTATATTTACAGCAGTGGAACAGGCTGCCTGACATACAGTGAGCTCCCATTTCCTCAAGACTCATCTACAGGCCTACAGCTCATCCCAAGGGTAGAGGGAGCCCAGGCCAGACGACCACCAGCAGGGATGTTTGAAAAACATGCCAAGTCTGTCTCAGTACCTCAGAGATCCCTTTAAACATCCAAACATCAGGACCCTGTGTTACATTTTGAGGCAAGAGAAACTGTTGAAGTCCACAACATTTTATTTTTCAGTCTTTTATTAAAAACTCCAAAGGGATGATCAGGACCTCAGGGCAGACACTTAGCAGGTAACCATGAGGGTCGCTCAGTGGGTAAAGAATCCACCTGCAATGAAGGAGACCCCAGTTCAATTCCTGGGTTGGTAAGTTCCCCTGGAGAAGCAATAGTCTACCCACTCCAGTATTCTTGGGCTTCCCTGGTGGCTCAGATGGTAAAGAATCCACCTGCAGTGTGGGACACCTGAGTTTGATCCCTGGGTTGGGAAGATCTCCTGGAGGAAGGCATGGCAACCTACTCCAGTATTCTTGCCTAGAGAATCCCCATGGACAGAGGAGCCTGGAGGGCTACAGTCCATGGGGTCACGCACAGTTGGACACGACTGAATGACTAAGCACAGCACATGCCCCCAGCAAGAAAGAAGAGCTCCCAGTCCGAGGCACACAAGCTGTCATTAGCCTAATTAGCAGCTCCTCCTCCCCTCCAGGCAGCCTCTTCTCGGGGTTCCGGTGACCCCAGTGTTTACAGACCACTCTCCAGTCAGCATCTGCACTGCCCCAGCCTCACCACACATGCCAACAGCACAGCAGACAGCGCACACAGTCCACACAGAACAGCACGTGCTGTGCAAGCACAGCTCTGACAAGCGGGTCTGCATGTCTCACAGCCAGGATTTTCCAATTTTAGTCACAACTCTCAGCGGATCATTAACTCATCTCAGCCACTCCCAATCAACATAGATTTTTCCTAAATAATACGAGATGGAAAAGATGGAACAGAAAATTTCAGAACATATTACACACATAGGAGTACATTGTTCCACGAAAATTTATTCTATAAGCATATAAATACTGTCACAGTATGTGAACGTGTAAGATGAATTTCTTAGTTGTGGGTTGAAGTCTAAAAAGTTTGAAAGTGTCTGCTATAAAAGATCAGGGAGATAACTATAATAGTTCAGAGCAAGGGATTTATGAAACTTTGATTCCTAATCCTGCATGTACCTGCTCAGTAATCTTGATCATGTTGCTCATCCCTCTGACCCTGTTTCCTCGTCTGGGATCTGGGGAGGTTCTGACATTCAGTGCATGACATGAACAAACACCCCGTGACCGACAAACTCTAAAAAGTCCATGAGGAACATTCAAGGCTATGGGGTCTCAGAGCCGAGCTCACTGCTCCAGGCCACAAGACTCACGTGGCCCCACAGGAGAATTTACAGGCGCAGGTTAGAAAGAACGCTCCCTCACCCCTACAGGTGTGGCATCTGGCTCTTAAGTATCTGTGCTAGGGTTTTGCAACTATAGAAACAGTGGAAACCAAACTCCTTAATGTTAGGCTACAGACTGGGGCAGGAGGGGTGGGGGGGGCTTGTTTCTCAAATCAGGGCTCCAGCCTAAGGAAATCCAGTTTTCCAAAGTTGCTAGCTAGCCACAGCACTGGAACATCCATCACTTCAGCTAGGGGCCAACGCAGAAGCCCCCAGAATCGCTGCTCTGGTTTGGGCAGAGGCTTCTGGAGGAAGGGACAGAGAGGTCTCTGTTGTCCCTACAGAGCCTGTGGCCTCCACACCACTCACCTCTCACCCAGCCCTGCCTGCCTTCTCCAAAGGGCAACCAGTCACCACCATCAGTTTCCATGATGTCGCTAAGGGCACTCTATGGCTCCTGCCATCCCCGCCCATCTCCACACGAAAGGAGAAATTAGGAAGGCGACTAGCCTGAAAAACTGAGACAGCGCCCCAGAACACGAGAAAACAGACACACACACAAAGCCCAGGAGAAAAACAGCAATGTAGATAAGGAATGGAGGAAAGTGATGACAAAAAGAGAGATGAAAAAAAAAAGAAACCCAGAAAAAAAATAAGAATAATAACACAAAGGTGCAAGAGAAGTTTTTTTTAAAGCAAACCAAAAGAAAATAAGTGTAAAACAAAAAAGGAGGGCAAAAGAGAACAGAAGTCATGGAAGAAGCTAGAAGGACAAGAGACTGTCCCTAATTCTACGCTGCTTGACTCACTGTTTCCTGAGAAAGCCCATGCCCATGCACAAAAGGGCATGGAGAAAGGAAACAGGGGCTCTCGTCTCTAAACTCCCAGTGGCCTTCGCCTCCTCACCAGGCTGGTCCGGGGGTCCATCAGGAAAACACAAGCTCTGTGCCTTTGGAGAAAGAGGCTCCAGAGCTGACAGATTCCGGGTGGACTGCTGACAAATGTACTGCCAGGGGCCACCTCAAGGGTCCCCAGCCCTGATCTCCTCCCCCAGAGACATGGCTCCACTTGTCAGGTGACTTACCCATCACACTCTTGGTGTCTTGTCACTCTTAGAGAACTCCTTTCTCCACCTCTGTGTGCTCCACCCTGCAACCGACACATCCCAGAGCATCTGGGTGTTTTTCACGCTCAAATCCACTGTATGCATTTCAAAGAACAAAGAACAGGGGCCTATAAGCGTTGCCTGTCCTGGCAACATGGAAATGTCTTGGCTTACCTGGAAAGGGAACCCCACTCTGCCTTCCCTTGGGGGCTAAGAGAGGATCTGGCCTGGCACTCACTCACTCTCTGGGCCACTCGTATCTTCTCAAGCTTCCAAATCATAGAGGAGAGGTACAGCAGGTGGTTGGAGAACATAACCCAGTGCAACGTCAGGTCATCTGTGAGGGGATTAGGCCAGGACTGAGGGGGCAGCTGACCTCAAAGCCCTCCCACCTCACACCCAATGTTTGAAGGCCTGAACCCAAACCATATTCTTTCAGCTAAAATGAGCAGAAGCCAAGCTTATCATCCTTTCTCAACACACACTCCTATGGCCAAAAGGCAAGGGTGGCTTTAGAGGGAAAAAGAGGAGAGGAAAAAAAAAAAAAAAAAGAACTTCATAGTGAAAACACACTGGAATCAGAAACTCTCCAGAGGGTGAGGCCCCAGAGCCATCCCCAGCTCTGTGGGGAGGAGCAAAGGGTCTTAATGTGCAGGCATTCTGTACTGAAACCCCAGTGTCTGGGGCACAGACACAGAGCGGGGGGAAAAGGGGAGGGAAGCCGGCACGTGGCCAGGCGGGGCCAGACAGAGATGAGGAGCAGAGCGAAGCCCTCTGCAGGCCTCCAGCCTGCAGCCTGGGCCCAGAGTGACTTCTTGCCAGGCCATACCTACTGGTGGCCATGTTCACTCCCCAAAACTTGAGATTTTCCCTTAAAACAGAGACTGAGGAGATGGAAACCAGCCAGCCCAGTCAGTCTGGCTCAGGTGGACATGAAGGGCAGCCTGGGTCACTCATGGATCCCAGAGCTCCCTTTGAGGCAGAAATACAGAGCATCTTTGAGGATTCCTGCTCTCTCTGTGGGAAGGTGGGCAAAATGCTCAAAATACAGTAAAAGCAAGGGTCAGGACCCAAAGGGGTCTCACTCTCTGTTTCTGTGGACTCTCCTTGGGGTGCCTGTGTGCAGGATTTCTGCAGAAGATAGTCCATTTTGTTAAGCCTTTGAATATTCAAATTGAAAGTATCGCGCAATCATTGATTGTCAAATCATGGGTTTCTAGAGGTTTTAAATACTTGGCATGAGGGGGGAAAAACTCAAACCTATACCCGAAGGTATAAAACATTAATTCTGTTTGTCTCCTGCTCCAGGAACCTGGGTGCAGCTGGATGCTTTGTGAAACTTTAAAAATGTTGCATCTCTGCTTCTCCCCCTGCACAGGAGCCCTCCTCCACGCTGAGTCCCTCCAGCTGCAGCATCCAGCCACCATCTCAGCTTCTGCTGACCACGTGTCGGGTAACTCGGCTGCTTCTTCTGGGACAGGGTCACGAGGGCGAGGGGCGTTTTGATCCGGGTGTATTTCCACGACTTTTCCTGCATGGAACAGAGAGGCACAAAGTCAGGGCGTGCAAGCAGGAGCCCGGGATCGGGAGAGGGCACGGGCCACGCTGTGGCCGCTCCCACTCGGCGCCTGGTCCCCAGGGCAGAGGCCTAGAAACCCAGTTGGCCGCCGCGGCCGTCCGCGTCCCGCGCGGTCCACCACCGGCCCGCTCACTTGGCCACAGATGTGCCCCTGGGACTTCTCCGCGGCGGCGCGGACTCTGCGCGCGCAGCAGCGGCGGCGGGGGGAGCTAGAGGCTCGCGATGAGCCCGGGACGCGCGCCGGCCGCCCGGAGCCGGCCGTGGCGGTTCCCGCGCGGACCCCGGGCCGCACTCGCTGCCCGTGGGGCCGCGGGCCCGGGGAAAAACTCTCCGGGAGACGGTGGATGGCGGCGGGGGTGCGGCGCCCAGCCCCGCGGGCCAGATGCGGATCCCTTGCGTCTGGGCGACGAACTGCGCGACCTCCTTTCCCGAGGGGAGACGTCTAGCTCCCGGGACCCGGCCCCGGGGGCTCCCTCCAGTCCTGCGGCGGTCTCCGCAGTGACCAGGCGAGGCGCTGGCGGCCCGACACCGT